>PVJL010006398.1:42541-92865 GCA_004026885.1 Lyroderma lyra | reverse complement strand
TGTGTGAGCCTGACCCCTGCAGAAGCTGCCGTGGGACTCCCTGCCCCTGTCCCTTCTCACTGCTGACACGGGATCGCAGAGCGGCGGACGGTGTGTGAGCCTGACCCCTGCAGAAGCTGCCGTGGGACTCCCTGCCCCTGTCCCTTCTCACTGCTGACACGGGATCGCACGGCGGCGGGGTCACACAGGGCCGCTCAGAGCTTCTGCACTTGGAGGGGCTTGTTCCCGGCGTTTCTTCTTCAGGTTAATTGGAACCTGTCATTTGGATTACATTTGACTTCTGGGAGGATTTCAACCCAAACACATTAAGTAAAGTGGTGGCTTAGAATTGCAAAGTCGTTTGTTTCTATAACAAACGGAACTGACGGGCCCCCAGAGGCCTCAGACCGGCTGCACTTGTCAGTTGCATTTTTGAGGCAGAGCGAATGGACAGCAGTTCCAAAGGGGGTGGACACCCAATTTTTAGTTGTAACAGCAAAGATACTTGTGGACCTTTGTTTTTTGAAACTCTATGCATCATAACTTATTCATAATATGGAAGAACATTGATGCTTTTCCTCAGCATTGTTTGAATATTTTTTTCAATGAAACCCCAACATCACATTCTCCGTTTTCCCTCCTGCACCCCTCTTTTTCAGGAATATTCTCGTGCCCAGCTCATCGTGGCTGTCTCCATATGACAGATGAGGGACTTGTTGAACACAGTGGGTCCTTAGGAGTTGGTATCTTGTATCCTGCTCTGTTTGGACTAAAGCCCTGTTCTTTTAAAATATTTTCTCCTTAAAGTGATGCTTGACCTGGAAAGAATCTAAATTACAACTTCAAATAACGCAGGCCCTCCCGTGTGATCCTGACAGCTCTGCGCACAGCCCCGGAGGTCAGAGTTCAGCTGGGCCAGCCACGGCCTGTGTGAACTGTGACCAGGTGACTTCACAGTGGAATCATCTGTGCTCCCCTCACCCCCATGGAGAGTGTGGGGTGAAGAACATGATCTCACCACTCTGGGCCATAAACTTAATGAGGCCCCCAGGCCCTCTGTCCCTGAAATTTGCAGGTGTGGTCCGCACCCACAGTGGGGTGGTGTTTGGAGGTGGGGCCTTCGGGAGGCCATCAGGTCGTGAGGGTGGGAGCGTGGATGTGGGTGGTGCCCTAACAAAAGGGACAGTGGAAGTCCTCCCTGCGTTTGCCATGTGGGGATATGACAGAAAGGGAGGTGATTTAGAGGGAGAAGGTGATTTAGACTGCTGTGGATAACATAGGGACTTTTGTCCAGAGTCCCCAGTGGGATGGACCCAGGTGTCAGGTGCTTTGCTTGGAGTTTCCGTTCCCGGAGCACGCGCAGCCTTGCCCACGCGACCCTCAGGCTCTTTAGTTCTCCCTGTCCGGAGACCCCGTGTCTGGCACGTTGAAGGGCCGAGCTTTCGAATCTTAGCTTAAACGTTACTTCCCGAGACCGGCCTTCCCTGGCCACTTATCTAAACACGAGGCCTTCACTCCCATGTTCCAGGTTTGGTTTCTTTTTATCTCCTGCCTAAACTGTTAGTCCCACCCCCTGCCGTGCCCAGCAGCCAGCTGTGTGGTCTGCGATGTAGAGGGAGACCTTACCGCCTCGGTGGCAGTCTGTGATTTAGTATTATCACTGCCTTTCCCTTCCATTCTTTAATTATTATTCTAACCGTATTGCATCAGCTCTCCTGGGCTTTAGCTGGCGGGAGCATTTGTCAGGGACTAAGGGTTGGGTTCGCTTTGCATTCAGGCCTTCGGCAGTGGCTAGCCACCCCTTGGCACGGCTGACCGCCATCCGCCGGTACTGATGCAGCAGTTGCCCTGTGACCGCACCGCATGGATCTGCCTCGGAGGCTAAAAGCTTTCATGAAAAGATTTAAAAAGGGGAAGAAGAATTAGCAGATTGAGCTTTAATAATATACAGTACTGGTACTTTGCAAGAGAAGGTAGAATTAAAAAATGAATGATCAGGGTAAACTTTAATAATTAATGTGTTAGAACCATCAGATTTACACTACTGATGAGTAAACGGCTGATGTTTCGTTTCTATTATCTTATTCAAGTCTTGAAACGAGAAATAAAAAGAACTTTTAGTTGCATCTTTACTGTATTAAACATAATGAGAATGTTTAAAAGCAATGTTTCATAATGGGATTTTTAAATTGTGGCAAACATATACATATATTTTACCATTTTAACCATAAGCGTACACTGGAGTGACATTACTGTATTTCACTGTTGTAAACCATCACACTACCCATTCTCTAGAATGTTCTCATTTATCAAACTCAGTACTGATTGAACAGTAATGCTCCATTTTCCCCTCCCCTCTGGTCCTTGGTCACCACCGTTCCACTTTCTGTTGACATGAGTTTGAGGATGAACTTTTTGATTCTATGAAATTCTAGCCATTATCCGAACCAATATATAATACTGATGTCTTTATGTCTACGGGGATCACTCTTTGAAAATGACCTTGAGCTAACAAAATGTATAATTGCCTTAGATTGGAAAATGCCGGACACTTCTTGTGAAGCTCCTGAAACAGTCCAATTTGGTCACTGCTCCCAGCCATCACTAACCTTATGTGCTCACCCTGAGAAAGGTCGTAGCCCTCATTTAAGAAAAATAATAACTCTCGAAAATTACATTTAAGTGATAGGTGGTAACGGTGACTTTCTGGCATATGTGTTCTCACGTGCTTGCTATTCTCAGCTTTTTACCGTTCTCCACGGAGAAAGGCAAAACGAACAGGAGCCGTTTAATATTTTTACTACTTGCTGACTTACCTGTGTAATATCATTGTTAACACTGGGCGGCTGTGCACAAATAAGCCACTGAACCTTACGAATTCAAGATGGTTTTGTAGTCATTTAGTGGGCAGTAGGAGTTCTGGGAACTGGAGGGGAAATGTTACCTTCACCCATGCCTGGCTCTGTGTTGCTGTGGGGACATCACTGTGCTTAGGAGAGCGAGGCGTGGCCTAGGAGACAGCCCCGAGGGAACGTTTTATGATTGGCACGGGTGCGGGGCTGGCCGGAGAGGTCACAGCCTGAGGGGCCAGTTGGCAGAGTTCGCTGAAGCAGGTGGCCTGTGAAACGGTGGGTGCTGAGGGCCTGAGACCGTTTCAGCCGGGGCATGTCGGGAAGGGAGACGTACACGTATCGGGGCAGAACTGATGGAGAAGACCCCCAGCTTTCAGGCTTCTGGGTCGGGAAGAAAACAACTGTCAGTAGTCCTTGGGGGGATTCCTGTTCAGGTGTGTGGGACGCAGTCCCGGGGAGAGGAGGCCTTGGCCTGCGGGAGCACGTTGATAGGTCAAGTGCAAATGGGCCTTTTGAAGTTCAATGAAGTTGTGCTTTAGAAGGGCAAGCCTGGGCAAGGTGAGTCAGAGAAGGTTATCATTTAAATGGAAGTGGTTAAAGGTTGTTTAAGTATCTGAAAGGACAATACTGAGTGTCTCTAAGTTGTCTTTGCGGTGAGAGGAAAAGAGGGCCGAAAAGAATTTGCAGGCTTTGCAGTCCAAATGTGGGGAGTGAAGGTCTGGGGCAGGTCGGGAGTGACAATAAAGTCACTGGGTTGCAATGCATGATGTATAAAAGGTATACGTGGAGTAAGCCTCCCTCCTGTCTGACCCTCAGCTTTTACCATTTCTTACACACTTATACAGTGGGTGCCAAAAAGATGAATGCGTGATTTAAGAAAGGAAAAAACTATTAAAAATGACAATACTCAATATATACCAATAGCAAAAGGTGAATACAAGTCACATTAGACTTCTGCAATTACAGGAGGTGTTCAAAGTGGTCACCATCAGTGTCCAGACACTTTGATGATGGTGCACTACTGCTTGAGCAGCGTTGACCAAACTGTCCACTTGTATCACTGTGCATGGTGTTTCAGTTTCTTTCTGAAGCACTGCCAGTGTAGCTGGTTTTCTGCAGTACACCATGTCCTTTAAGGTCCCCAGAGGTAGAAATCAAGGGGTGTTAAGTCAGGAGAATGTGGGGGAACCTCAAGCAATGTTCTCAAATTTCAGATACCACTTCAAAATAGTCTTGTGTCCCTTGAATGACCACCGTGCTTCCACCCTTTTCTTTGTCCTGCCTGTCGCATGGTGACGCCAGCATTCATTTGATTAATGCCATCTTTTGAACAAACATCATGCTACACATTGCTACCATCATTCAATTCAACTTTGAAAAGTAATAGATAACATCTCTGAAAATGTGTATACATTTTTTTGGCACCCCCATCCCCCAGAATTTGTGTGTAAATGTATAAGTTATGTTTTTATTCTTGTTAAAAATGTTAGCTGCCATGCACAGTAATCAATACCTTGTTTTTATCATTTAACTGTGTATCTTGGAGATACCCTATGTCAGCACATGTAGAGCTGCATTAATCTTAATTTACTTGTCCCCAGCTAATAGAAATGCATTTCCTGTCTTTGGCTCATACACATTATTTAGTGAATATTCTTGTTCATACATCATTTTGCTCATATGCAAACAAGTATACCTATAGGTTTAAGTTACTACAGGTAGTATTGCTCAATTAAAGGATGTATGTATCTTAAATGTTACAGATCTTGCCAAATTATCTTCCATAGAGAGTGAAGGTTAAATTTTGTCAAATGACCATCGAGTGTCTGAGGAGCTGTATGATTAATTAGCAGTTTATTCTAGATCTTTGCCATTGCAATTTCCATCCATTCTCTCTATTTCTCATTGGATTGTAACATGAGCTGCCTTAAGAGTTGGGACTGTACCTTCTAAATGAGTACTTCCTATACCTGTCCCCTAGAGTTCCCAGCACGTTGTTTTGTGTGTTCCATTGTAAGTGGTGGTTTTCTGTCTTCTGATGGAAGGAAGGAAGGGAAGACTTCATCTTCATTGTCCCAGAGCTCTTTCAGAGCCCTGTGGGTAAGTAACAGGATCCCACAGTTCTTGGGCTCACGTGTAAAACCTGCAGCACATTTCAGAAAGGGTAAAGGAAGAGGAAATTTCAGCTGAGAAATGTAGGAAGATAATGCCGGAAAAGAACCGTGACTCATCTGCATTGTAGATGAAGAAACAGATTGCATTAAGGCTCTATGTCTTCTCCAAGGTCACACAGATAGTGGCTGACGATGGGGGACTTAGATCTGGGTCTCTTGGTTCTTGGTCTAGTGTTTTTGCCAGCACACTGTGTTGGCAGAACCTGGGGTGCTTGCTGTCTTACTCCCCATTTCCTGTGTCTTTTGTAAATGCCCATACTTTTCCTCTGTTGTAGCTGCACAGAAATGTGCTTAGAGATCATGACCTTGATGTGGGTCACACTCTCTAAACACATTTCTGGGGTCTAGAGCAGTCAAGGCCGAGAGATTTGTATTGAGTGCCAGGAGAGAGTGTGGGATCAGAATTCAAGTCCACGCAAAGTTACCGCTTTGTATTATCTCTGAGTTTCAATATAAACTTCTTTTTTATTTCAAAGGAAGGATGCTCATTGTTATTTGTGGTACATGATTTGAGTGCCTATTTGTCACAGTTGTGATCCTAACAAAACTCTCATTATAATCCATATGCACAGAGGAGAGATTTAGGGTTGTCTGGGGAGCATTAACTTTGAGTTTCTTGATTCCTCTTGTGTGACTGAAATCTAAACCTCAGTATTACATTGACTGTACAGTGATTTTTTCCTCCTTTCTCTTTATAAACTTTCACCCCAAATAGGATAAGCACATTTGGTCGTGTAGTTGAAATTCTGAAGTTAAAGGCTTTAATAACAGTGACAGAAGTGCTCACGGTGAATGTCAAGTGAAACAACCGAGGGGACAGAGTCGGAAAGAGAATTAACTGTCCTTTGATAGTAACAGCCAGGCGATGTCTGCCCTGGGATTTGAATGATTTGTGGATGACGGCGACCTGCTCAGTTAACCTCAAAAGCTGTCAGAAGTGGCAGCTACTGGGTAATCAGGTTTGCAGTTACGGCTGTTTACATTTCAGAGGGCTTTTACTGTTTCTGTAACTTCGGAGTGGAAGTGTTTGTCCTTGGTATGTGTGAGTAATCGTGTAAACTTTGTTCCTGGTGGCGCAGAGGGATGACCTGGTGACAGAATGTTGTTTCTCAGCGTCCCCACGAGTGCCATCCTGTGTTCTGTGCAATCGCCGGGCATGGGGTCACGCGGTAAAAGTAAGCTGCAGGAGTCTTGCCTGCTGTGGGTAAGCGTTTTGCTACGCCGTGCTGAGCTAGGCACTCCGTTTTACTTTTCTCAAAGGGATTAAAAAATATATATTTTCATGATAGGAACTCCAAGCGTGTTCTCAAACATTGAGAAAATAAGGAAAAATTGAAAAGAGAGAAAACTTACCTAAGTTTCCTCGACCTGCATGCAAACTATGTATAACATTAAAATAGTTAAAGAATTCTTTTTCTATATATAATTTGGTTGAAATTAGACTGTTTATGAAAATTTTACTTTTTTTTTTTTACTTAATACATACTTTTTCCTTATTGTTATTTAACTTCCTTTACAGAAGCTTAATTTTTCACTGAGAGGCACTTAGTAAAATGTTTGCATCTTCTGTCCATATGGGGACTGTCGGGGCTCTGCCTGTTTTCATTGGTGGGATTTTGTCCCGCCTCTGAATGGTGGCAGGCTCTCTGGTTGGCTGTGACTGGCAGCTCCTTCCTTTGATGGTCATTGCCCTTTTCCAATACTGTACTCATTGCAGACTGTCCTCTAGCGAGCTTTCTGTGAATAAAGCTTTGTGTGCATTTAGGCTTGGCTCTTTATTTTCCCAGAGTGGAATTGATGGCTCTGAAAAAGATACACGTTTTCATGTTTTACATGCACACATATATGCATGTTGTATGGTATTTTATAGAGTGTTTTGCACAACTTGATACCAGGCATGTCACATGTATGAAGCTAACCATACATACACTGCACACACCACGGGGTGGGCAGAGAACAGCACTGAGTTTTAAGTTCCTTGGCTCAGTGGTGCATTTGAGCATTTTGGCACGTGTCAGCTACTTGAGTCCCTGTTGCATGAATGACCTCATCTTGGCTTGGAGTTGTGGGTAGGAAGGGATGGCCCGTGTCAGCGTCTTGGCGGGGTGAGTGGGAGTACAATACAGAGCTGCCCTCTGGACGTGGCCTGGACGGAACCCTGTGTGTGCTACAGCTTTCACCTCGCCTGGTGGCGGGCGACCACCCCCCCTACCCACACAGCTTCTGGAGACGAGAATCTTTTAAGACTGAAGTAAACGGAAAGTGTGAGATTTTTATTTTTATCAAAACAACGCGACCTGGATGTGAGAATTTTTTCACTTTTTAAAAAGAGCCTACGACAGAATTACTCTTCTTCCGTGAATTCTTTCTGCAATTTGTTGAGTATGTGCTGGACCAGGCACCCCTGGCTGAGAGAGAGTCCCCACGTGAAGACATAATGATACAAAGAAAGAGAGGGATGCGTCCTGGGTAGAGAGACGGCACCAGGATGGTGACAGGAAAGAGCTGGGTGATGTCATGGAAGCAGGAAGGAGCCCAGCGGTGTGGAGATTTGGGGGTGGGAGGAAGGATGGGAGCACTGATGGGGTTGAGCTGCAGGATTGTGGTTTTGTGTTACTTTCTAGAACAGGGGTCCCCAATCTCTGGGCCATGGACCGGTATTGGTCTGTGGCCTGTTAGGAACTGGCCACGCAGCAGGAGGTGACTGACCGCCCAGGGAGTGAAGCTTCATCTGTATTTACAGCCACTCCCTGTGCTCACATCACCTCCTGAGCCCCGCCTCCTATCAATCCATGGAGGCATCAGATGCTCACAGGAGCCTGAACCCTGTTGGGAACTGCACACGAGAGCGATCTAGGCTAGGCTCCTTATGAGAATCTAATGCCTGATGATCTCAGGTGGAGCTGAGGTGATGATGCTAGTGCTGGGAGTGGCTGCAAATACAGATGAACATGAGCAGAGAGGTTTGACTGCACGGAGACCATAAAATTAAAAATCAGTTGCTTGCAGACTCATATAAAAACCCTATCAGTGAGTGGCAAATGACAGTTAAGCTGCATTTGGCATTTGAATCATCTTGAAACCATCCCCACCATCTGTGGAAAAATTGTCTCCCATGAAACTGGTTCCTGGTGCCAAAAAGGTTGGGGACTGCTGGTTTAAATCACCACCTATGGCATCGAAGAGTCTAACAGTATGAAGCTGGAGCACCAGGGCATTCACAGTGAAACATACTTTGGGGGTTGACTTTTTGGGACTTCCTGGTGGATTGGAAATCAAGGGTTGAAGGGGAGGAGGACCCCAGGCTGCCCGGCAGGAAGGGAGGGTCTCTTTGTGACTTGGCTGGAGCGTGTGCATTTCTTTTTAATCTTGAGCTTCTGTGTTTTAGACACATGATATACTAATTTCTTAACCCTCCCAGACCTGAGGCCCTGAACCTAACCATCCCCTATACCTGGGCTCCTGAGCATTAAAGAGAAAAAAACAACATGATACAGAAAAACGTTAGTTACATGCAAATAAGGGGTTAGAATAAGATGGAACTTGGAGACATTGTAGAAAATAGGTCTACCTTTCATTTTTTGTCACATACGAGGCAAAGTGCCGAAAATTAGGTACCGCGGTCCAGCGGCAGGTTCGGAAATGACCGAGAAATCGGCACAGCGGGCTGGGAGGGGTAAGGGCAAAATATTTACATCCTGGCGCAGATTTGAAGTGAATTTCCAGGGAAGAAATCTGGGTGGCCAGGGGATGGGATGGGATGGAACCTTACTTCTCACTTTCTATCCTTTTGCACCTTTTGAATTTTCTACTATTTCTGTACATTACCTATTGACAAAATGTGCTCAAAAATAACTTTCTTATGACAACCAAAAATGATCGAATACCTGTGGATAAACTCGACATAAGAAATACGCAAGACATACACGAGGAAAACTTTAAAACTCTGAGGGATGTGATAGAAGAGTTAAAGAAATGACAAAAGAAAGAGTATAGAAAAGAAGGCTTAACAGTGAAAGGGATCAGTTTTCTCTAAATTAACCTGTAGAATTAATGTCTTCCCTATTCAGAGGGAAATAAGAGTTTTGTTGTTGTTCAGGGAGGCACTTGGCAAAATGATACAAATTCGTTTGGAAAAATAAAAATGTGAGAATAACCTGGGAGATTCTAACAAGATAAGTAATGAGAGAACCAGACTCACTGGATGTTATGGTACATTATGAAACTATAGTTATTTAAACATTGGAACCAAATACTTTAAATGTCTTGCTACAGAAGAAGAAACACATAATGGGACAAAATAGTGTCCAGAAATAAACCTGAAATGGACCTGAAGTTAGATTATGATAATGAAGGTTTTCAAATCACTGCAGAAAATAGTTTTTTTCCCATAATTTAAATATTTAGGGAAACAAGATTAAACCAAATGCATTATCCCTATTTCACTCATTACATCTAGGTAAATTCCTAATTGATCAAAGATAGAAGCATAAAAACATGAAAAACTAAAACTATAAGAAAACATGGATGGATGTATTAATAATTTTGGAATGATGGAGACCTTTCTCTAAGCAGTATGTAAATCTCAAAAGTCATAAAGCAAGAACTGATTTTATTATATAGAATTTAAGTGTTTTTTTAAGAAGAAGAGAAACCTACATATAAAAGTAATCAAAAGATGAGCCACAAACTGATGACAGAAAGAGCTGCCAAAATTCTTTCAAAAATAAGATTGTAACTTAATTTCAAAATTAAGTTATAGTCTTAATTTTGAAAGAATTCATAGATGTAAGGAATGAAAAAAACTATCAAGCCAATAGTTTGGTTTTTTTTTTTTTAGGTGTGAATTGATCATTTAAGAAAAAAGAGATATCAATGCTGCCAAATAAAACAGATGACAGTGTGGAGCCTTACTGATAATTAATGGAAGGTATGTCCATGAGGCATTGTCTTTGGCCAGTTTGGGAAAACCCTTTCCAAGTGCTCACGAGCGTTTGGGGAGCCCCAGGCTGTGTCGAAACGGACCGCTGGGCCTTTCCCCCAGAAGCCAGCGTGAGCACGTTACCCTTCACCCACACTTACAGAGGCTGTCTGAGGTACGCGAGCTAGGGTGTTTGTGTCGGCCTCATTTGTCATGGCGGAAACCTGGGGCCGCACGGGATAGAGGGCTTGTGCTGACAGGGAAGGAACTCCAGTGTGTTATTGAATGAAGACGAGAAGTGTCACGTGCCTCTGTTGGTGGAAAGAATAAAAAGGAATATGTTTTAGAGACAGAGTAAATAAATGCTGCAGTGGTCTTCCCCACCCTTGCAAAAGGGACCCCACAAAACTGTTACCTGTTGCAGGAGAAGTGACAGAGTGAGTGAGATGGGCATGGAGGCGGGGTCCCGGGGTCCCGTAGCGTCAGCATAAGGAGCACGGTTACATGGCTGGACACTTTGCGGACAGCCCGAGTCTGAGGTTACCGGCTCGCTCCTCCCTCCTCCCGTCTCTCTGTTACAGCGTGCGCAGCCTGAACAACCCGTTAAGTGTTACTCAGGAAAATTTCCGCAAAATTGTCTTTATTTGTGCATCGTGGTGTCGGACTCCCGTCACCTTAATTTATTCACCCTGACCCCTTTACATAGCATGTGAAAGGCTCTAAGGCTGAGACCTGTTTGGTTTACGGTGTTGGTGGATTAAGTAGCTACGAAGAGGACCACGAGCCTCCTTTTAAGCTGGGAGGGAAGGTGCGAGCCTGCAGGTGTGTAAGTGGTGGGAGTGCTGGGCACGGGGGGCTCACAATGGAGCTCGCCCTCAAAAATGAGACGAAGAGCCGGCTGCCAACTACGTTCTTCCCCCTCTAATCCATCTCGGATCCATGTGCCTTTAATGCGCCCATGTGGCTGTGCAGGTGGGGACACGTCGCCCCTTCCCCCTCTTAGTTCTTCTGGCTGGTTTCATCCCGTTGACGTGAGTTAGACCAGCAGGAGAGAATCACCTGATTTAGTTCTGTGTGTATTATACACACAGGGGTTCCGTAAGCATGTGGGACCCAAGGACAGATCTCAGCTAAGGAGAAAGGGGGGCACTGGCTTGGACTTACTGGAGGAAGGTAGGTAGTTCACAGGTAGGTGACAAAATACAGACATCTGGTAACCCAGAAACAGTGGGGCACAGAGTGGAGCCCCACAGACAGCCCGTGCTGGGCTCCTGCCTGCTTGCTGCACTTAGTGTACGTCAGTCTGGTTTTCAGTGACGGTGGCTCCCTTCCTGGGGCAGGTCCTCTACCTAAATTCTTGTACGCAGTCAGGGCGGAAAGTGAAAGGTACTCTTCAGTTTCTTAAAAATGACCAGCTTTAACTACTTACTATCCCGAGCAGGGGGCCAGCGCCTGCTGCCACTCATGAGTTTCCACACTGCCGATTTGTCCGGGGGTAAGAGTTCCTTTACGTCACTCTCCACGCATCACAGGGCCGCCTGCATGGTTGTGGGTTGTGTGCAGTGCACGCGTGTTCACCTGCAAACTACATTTTGCTGCATGAAGCTCCTTGACTTCGGTGAGCCCCTCAGACGTGTGCCGCGTCTGAAACTCGTAGGTAATTTGGAAACAAGCAGATACCTTGGGACCATCTTCTGGAAGCAATTCACATTATGAGTGAAGCTGCAGTCCTTCTGAATGCCCCTTAATTCAAAAGGATGGCAGTTTCATTCAAAGCGTCTTTTTATCCCCTGAAATTAAAGTATAAACATTTCAATAAGAATTTCTTCTGGGCTTTGCTTACTGTTAATCTATAATAAACCTCATAGCTTACTTTTGTGTCGTTTTTGTGTGTGTTTCAGAAGACTTTTTTCTCTTTAAATACTTTCTCTTCTTCATAACAGCTCTGGGAAGTGGACTGGGGGTTGTATTTGTTATCGGAGGGCTTATTGTTTGACTTGAGGACAATATTGCCAACCTAGAGAATGTGTTAATAATGGTCTGGAATAGGAGGGTAAGTCAGCAGAAGAGCCAAGGGAATGTCAGAACATACAGGTCGAGCGCTTTTTTGTAATATGTCCCCCCATCCTTCAAAGAAAGAGTCCTGTATTGTACCAGCAATGAAACACGGAAGCATTGAGCTCCGCTGTTGGCAGCTTATTGGTTTGGAGAGAATTTGTTTTATTTCTGAAGAGTAGATTGATTTCTGGAGAAGATCAGAACAGAAGGCTCCAGAACACCTAACACATTTATGACAGGCTGGTTATAAATGCACGTTCAGAGGCAAATGACCATGATAAAAGACCATGCAGGCAGCTGCTTTATTTCAATGAAGCCATTTCCCTTCTGCCACCTTGCTTGGCGTCCACAGACGAGTCGTGGAGGGAAGGACGGCCGCGTGCATGGCCGGCGATCGCTCTGTCATCTAGTGACGGCTTCATTATGGGGAGGGACGCCGCTGGCCATCCAGATGCTTAACTGGCCGTCGTAACTGACGGATGGAGCCGTATTTCCGTAGACTGACAGCTGGTTTTAGATGTTACTTATAAAGAGGAGAGTGTTGTAATCAAAACAGAGAGCGGGAGAGAGAGAGAGAGAGAGAGAGTTTTAAATATCAGAGTCCTGCTCAAGATTCGGGGTGAGGGGCACCGGAGGAGGCATTGGCGGCCTCTCTGACCCTTGAACGTGCTGTGGGCATTTCTCCTGTGTAAATGGAACTTTCAGGTAGTGCACCGTAAGCACAGTACTGGAAATAAACCTAGATTTTTGAAGGTTTGAACATTGTAAATGGGAGTATAAAACTGCCAAAACAACACATGAGTAAACCAGGAAACTTAACAGGGCGATATAGAAAGAGCTCGGACATCTACACTCTAGTCTTCCCCATAAGAAAATAGGCTCAACACACTGAAAGCCACCACCTCTTAGACACATCAGAGCACCGAGGTCGCAGGATAGACTGCTGCCCTGATCCATGGAGACAGAAGCAGAGACCGGGAGTCACTTGAGCAGGAGCAGCACCCCCGTCCCCGCCCTGGACAGGTAGCAGCAGGTACCTGTGAGGGGTGAACTGGGGGAGGCTTGGTGTGCCCAAGCTTGAGACTTAAAACCTCCCTGGGCCCAGTGTTGGGGGCGGGAAGGGGGAGCTCTGTGCTTTCGTGAATTTTACTTCCTGCAGTCCCACCAGAATCTCAGGAAAAGACCCTCCCCTGGTCCTGGCAGTGGGAGGGGAGGAGGAAGCAGATGCATTTGTGCTACAAAGCGCGCGTGAGCGTGGTCGACCAGATGACCGGCCTGCGCTCCTCGCTCTGGCCTGTGCCGGCAGCCTTTCCCGCCTGCACGGTGCCCGTCTCATGCTGTGGCCGGGAAGCCTGGGCGCCCTCCTCCCCGCCCTTTGCCGCCTTCTGACCTCTTCAGCACAGAGCCCGGCGTGGAGAGGCAGGCCGAGAGCCACTTTTCTAGGTGGGTAAGTGTTTCGGAGACAGTACAAATCCTTCATAAAGAGAGGCGAGCTTGGGAAATTGATTTTGGTCCCTTGAAACATGAGAAAATTGTGCTTTTTAACAGTTCTGGCTTTCAGTCAAAGGAAGCTTGTTACGATTTTTTTTTTTTTTTTTTTTTTTTTTTTTTTTTTTGTAGTGAAAGCTACCAGAAGAGTCATCTCTCATCTGTATTGGAAATGTCAGGGTCGTGGGTGAGGGCTGGTCTCCCCGGGAGGATCTGACCGACTCTGGGGCCCCAAAGGGAGGAGAAGTAATAGATTTCTCCTCATTTCATTCCTGTACGAAGCGGCCATCGCCCGTTACTCTTCTGACATCAGTGCTCATTTCAGGGAGCCGTGTGATTTGTGTTTTTCACAGTGCTCATGTGATTTTTTTATTATTTTTTTTGGTGCTTCCCTGGCTGGGAATCGAACCCAGGCCGCAGCATTGAGAGCGCCGAAGCCCAGCCACTGCGCCACCAGGGAGCGCCTCTTGTTATTTTAAAATCCCGTATGGAAAAGGGTCGTGAGATCATGTAGGATCGTGCATTGGGCCTGATGTGTCCTTATGCGTCGTAGAAGTTGCCTTCAGCACATTGGCTTTGGATGAGCCACGTGCGTCGAGAACACGGATAACCACAAGTTGAAAAGAATAACTTGTTCTACAGCAAAGTAACCTACCACTTTGCTTGAGATTTTTTTGAGAAACGAGCCGTTCCTTAAGTCACAACAGGTTTTCTTGCACCCAGCATGACTCAGCCGAATGCCACGCACTCACCCCGGTCCCAGGCCGGCCGGCGGCACATGCCCCCAGGTGAGTGAGTTAGGGTGGGGAGGACGTGGACAGGAGCAGAGATGGGGACAGTGTGAGTCGAGGTGGAGTGGGAGGAGGGGGGTGTTGCCGTCCATTCTCGTGTGTGTTTATCGTTCCCTCTTACAGTGGATCCTGGCCTCTGCCTGGCGGGACATAAGGTTAGGACAGTGCAAGTTTGGTGGGTGAGAGCATCGCATGGAGAGCAAAATTCTGTGCTGAGTTCTGTTATCTACTTCACACCCATCAATTAGGCATCTTCGATGTTTATCTCAGAATCGTTTTCCGACTGATTTGTATATGGATCTCTCCTCCTGTTCTCCAGAATGGGCTAATGACTTACCAGTCGTGGATTTCTGTCTGCTGTTTTTGAAGACAAAAACTTGTGTCCAGAGGGAAAGTTCCAGAAATGCTTCCAGGGACGATGGTGGGAGTTTCACTTTTTTTGTTGTTTTTTTCATTGTTAAGTTGATTGGGGTGACATTGGTTAGCAAAAATTCCATAGGTTCCAGGTGCACAGTTCTCCAGTGCATGGTCTGTGCGTTGTGTTGAGCGCTCACCACCGAGTCAGCTCCCCTTCCATCACCGCGTACTTGGCGCCCCCTCCCTCCTCGCCCAGCCCCTCGCCCCTTGCCCTCAGGTCACCACTGAACTATGGACTGTGTCCATGAGTTTTTTTTCTTCGTTGCTGTCAGTTTTATGTTCCACATGTGAGTGAAGTCACATGGATCTTGGTGTTTTCTGTCTGGCTTATTGCCCTTAGCATGATGGTCTCAAGGTCCATCCGTGTTGTCACACGTGGCAGCATTTCATCTTTTCTTATAGCTGGGTCATATTCCAGTGTGTCGTTGTCCCACAGCTTCCTCATCCAGTCTTTTTTCGAAGGGAGTTTGATGTTTATGTCTGCATTCCTCTTCATCTGAGTAAGCTCCTGTGTTATTGATCAAAACCTGGATTGCTGTGGATTATTTCCACTGTTTTGTAAGTGACAGGTCCCATCTTCTTTAACACCTACCAGAAATGGTTGTGTTGTTTGAAAGCTTTTCTCTTAGAAGCCACTGCACTGTGGCTACTTTTAGCAGCTTAAGACAGCATAGTGCTGTTTCTGGGTGGGCTTGCTTTGCTTGGTTTATAAAGTGTCTGTGCATGTTGGAGGTGAAAATCAACAGTGTTTACCACAGAGGTACTCACGATACGACCGCAAGGACAGAATCATGTCATTTGACGTGAGATGTGAAAATTCTGGGCGTTTTTCCTCTCATCTGTGGTCCTCTTTCTCCCAAGAAAGCTTTCCCTTACCTTCTGTTACTTAGAGCCACCAAGCCATCTGACGGACTTAGTTCTGACGGACGAGGTTGTGTTGCACGCAGCCCGTGTTGCACGCCGTCTGTGACTTAGCCCGCTCTGCACGCTGCAGGTGCTGAGGCTTGGCCTTAGGGAGACAGGTTGGTTTTCCGTCTTGATTTAAGAGAAGCTCAGAAGATTTCCTGCAGTTTTCTTTACACCCAGAATTCCACGAGTCGTGAGTTACGTTGTGCTAATGGACTTTTCATTGTGAGTTTCTGTTATGTTATGAATATTTGGGATGGAAAGCAGTTGTCATCCGAAATCTTACCCAGGGGCTCCTGCCAGCCACCTGGGAGGCCAGAACCCAATGACCAGGCCGGTGGAGGGCTATTTACTGCTGGGCCATCGGGAGGAGCTGGCCAGAGGCTGGTCTCACTAAGGCCCGCCCACGCTGTCCCTGGTTCTGCAGCGACAGCAGCCCATTACACGGAGCTGGACCTTACTCAGACAGGAGCGCGGGTCGTGCACACGCGCACCTCCTGCTGAAACCGGGGCTTACTGTCTTCGCCAGTTAACTTATAATCGATTCTGCCTTCTCTTCTTGTACCTG
Source organism: Lyroderma lyra (assembly GCA_004026885.1). Classification (NCBI taxonomy): domain Eukaryota; kingdom Metazoa; phylum Chordata; class Mammalia; order Chiroptera; family Megadermatidae; genus Lyroderma; species Lyroderma lyra. Next base: position 76,711 of record PVJL010006398.1, on the reverse strand, counting down.
CCAGTCACTGCTCTTTTCAGGGATAATAGCGGGGGAGAGACCGTGATGTTTTACTGGAGTGTTTGTCACGAGTCCTTTCTGCTTCGTGGAACTGGGGGACGTCCCGCCTCAGGCGTCTCCCCTGCCCTTTCTCAGCTCCCCTGCTCCCTGCAAGGTTTGGAACGTGTTGGGCCATTTCGGTGAAACGAGTTCCCATTTACCGACGTATGAAGAGTACACATTCAGGGACCCAGAACAGGTCTAGGATAAACTGCATACAGCCATTTTTGAGAGATTGTGGCTATTTACCCTAAGAGTGCGGTGGCATGGTGACATCTAGCCTTTCTCAGCTTGACTGGCAGCCCCTGAGATGTCACCTCTCGTCTAGAAAGGTGTGCACTGAGGTTCTGTGTTCCGATGAAAGCGCGTCAGGTGCTCCGTGGAGAACCGCGCGCGTGTTTCCTTTGTCACTCCCGTGCCTCCTTGGATTGTCACGTTGAGAGACACGCCGTCTTGCAGCAGAAGGGCTTGTTATTAGTGAGCACTGGCGCCATCTGGGTCCTCCTCGTCCCTTTGCTGCTCACAGGGGCAGGTCTCGGGAAGTGTGAGATTTTATCAAGGGTGGCTTTCTCTTTCAAAAATGTTCCTTTTAATTTGGTTCGTCTTTTTAGGTTAAAGAGGAATGTTTCTACGCTGCTTGCATAGAGACATTGCATATTAATCCTGTCGGCGATCTCATTCAGCTTTTGTAGATGTTTAAAATCTGTGCTTTTTCCCTCTGTCAAAGGGGAGAGGAATTGCCGGCATACTGCATGCCAGAGCTCTTGAAGCAAATCTATTTCCAGCTTGACTCTCTGCAAAGGAAATGGCCCGCGTGCTGCCCTTTTCATGACCTGCTCCCTGACGCTCATGCACCCGACGGTGCGCTACCCGCCGCCGCCTCTGCCGCCCAGTGTGTTCCCCGCTGCTCTGCTGCCTCCGGGCGCGGGGGCCAGTTCCTGCTGTGTGCACACCCCAGACTTCGGGGGACGGGGTTACTCGGGCAGGAGCCTCAATCGTCTCTGGCGGCTTGTCGCAGGGGGCACCATCTTCCGATGCTCAAGCAACAGGCTCCCAGAACGCAAGGATCGCGGGTATTTTACAGGTGTTTTCAGCTCAGCCATGAAGAAAATGTCTGCTTGTTTAGGAAGGCACCACGGCTTTTGCCTAGTGATAAAGCTTTCTCAGTGATGACTTTTCTTATCAACCGCCGTAAGCAAGGACGAAATGCAAATGACCAGATGGTGTCGATGTGGGCAGTACAAGTGCTGGAAGAATTAGTTACAAAACAATCCTCACTGTAGTAGTGAGGTGTCAAGCATGGCCAGTTCAAGGGGGAAAGTATACGAGTTTAATGAGATCATTAAAAACATTTTAAATATCACAGATAGTAGAAGAAATGAACGTAAAAGCATACAGTTTCCAAGCATTACTTGGCAGAGATGACAGGCTGGTAGTACTCAGCCAGGGAGGTACTGTTGAGCTGACAGTCACCCCCCGGCAGCAGCGTTCACAGGCACTCCGTTTTGGTAAGGCCGTTGGCCTCTGTAACTCGACGAGGCGGATGACACATACACCTTGTTTTTGTTGGTTGGTTGGTTGGTTTTTGTCATGACAGTGAAGCTCCTGTCTCCTCCTTGTGTTTTGATAACTGGAGAGACTGCAAAGGGGACCGACCCAGGGTTGTTCAGTGTGGCGTTCGGTCCTGTGACCATCTGTGGAGGGCATCCTCGGCCCCACGTCCCGTTTCAGGGCTCATGCTTGGCCCCCAGGTGAGCTCATGTGACTGTGCTGTGACTGCGAGGACGTTTATTCTGGACACAGCGCTCTCCAATGCCAGCGCAGGGCCCTGGCGTGCTGTTAGGAGGCGCGTTTTTCAGTCACATCGTAAACCTGCAGGTGGGGCCTGGCCTGTGGCTGCCATCCTCAGGGCTTCGAGGGGCTGCTCGGAGATGCTCCTGGGGGTCCTCATCTAGAACCAGTGGGGACCAGAGATGGGCTGGGCCTGCGGCTGCTCAGGGAGCATTGCCTCTTTTTTGTCACTCCTCTGCGACCTTTGTTAGAGCTGTGAGTTCAGGGGAGAGTGGTCATGTCACCACAGTCCTGTTAGAAACCGGGGCCTGGAGCGCGTGGGCCGCACGGGAGACCCTAGTGTGCCCTCACAGCCCCAGTGCTCTGCCGTCAGAGGTGTGTCCCCAGGTGCAAGTCATCAGAGGCTCAGAGGACCGGGTGTGGGGCGCACACAGTGTGGTTGGACTGTTTTTTCAAGACACAGCGTCTGGTATCAGTGACCTGTTGATAGACTCTTTGCCTTAATTTACATCTCAGCCTCTGATAACTCACTGCAAATGCTCTTCTTCTGTGAATTCAGCTAATTAGTGCAGCTAAGCACTGTTGTAGCCAAATCCTGTATTAAGGGCATCACTCACAGGACATACTGAGTGGATCTGTAAAAACAATCATGATGATGGGCAATCAACTTAGGAGGCTCCAAGTGCAGCTGTTCTGTAGCTCTGATTCCTTCGAGCGAGCTCTCAGCGTTCACCCTGGGCGTTTGTGCTGGAGAGTCAGCTGGCGTAGCTCTCACCTGACCCTCGGAAAGACGTGACGGGTGTTATCCGAGCCCGCTGTCCGGCATTCCCCGTGGCTGATGACTCAGAACTCGTGTGAGAATGCATGCGTGCTTTAGTGAAAACCATCGACCGTGTTTCAGCCCTTAAGTGCCCGTTGCTCTGCTAATGGCTGTAAATACGACATCATCTCATTTAGCTTTCACAGCAACTCTGTGTAGTGGATATTCTTCACCCCCATTTCAAAGTCCTGAGAAGGTAACGTGATTGCCTCAGGCTCACGGTCAGTTTTGGAAAGTGCCGGAACCGGGATTCGCAGCCAGGACTGTGCTGTTCTGGTGGCTGGTGACAGATACCGAGCGCCTACTATGTGCAAGCGCTGGGCCGGGTGCCAGAGATGCCAAGGAAAACGAGATAACGTGTCATCTTCATTGGGATGCTAAGGAGATTCCGGAATGACTTCATTAAAAGCACTGCATAAATGCATGACATTACATTAGGTTGGCAGTGGTTTCCTACCAATATACGAAGTGCCAAGAATCAATAGGAAGAAGTATATGGTTATAAAAAAGAAATGAACAGAGCCGTAGAAAGGCTAATTGAAAGCATGGAATGTTAGGAAACTCAACAGATTTATTTATGTGAAGTTTGGAAGATGCTACTCGAGCAGTTTCTGCCTGGTTTTGATGAATGATGATATACCTAAAAGTAGAATATAATAGCTGAGCTACTCAAATGAACTTAACATTGCTTCATTAAACCACGCTCTCTCAGAGAACCCCATGTTTAAGGTACCTGGTGGGGTCCACCTGTGTAATGTTGGGCCTGGAGCGTTCCGGAGTCAGAGAGGGAAGGAAGGACATGTGGGCACTATTACGTGGTTTCAACACCATTTGTCAGTCTACTGCCCATGACATTGTGTCAGAGCAGCTAGTAAGTAGGGGACGTGCTCCTGTTCGGAGAGATGATTAGAATCAAGACAAGGGATGAACTACATTACAAATGTAGTGGCTCAGCATTAAGAAATACAGAAGAGCAAATATTACAAATTTGCTTTTATTGAACACAATGAATAACCCAACTCTTAGGTTAATAGGCAAAATCAAGGCTGTTACACTAATATTGAGCTTCTTATTATGACCTCTGGGGTTTCATCCAGAATACTTTATTTTTATATAGGTAACTTCTAAAATGTACCAGTCTACTTTTTGAATTATCTAGGTATTTTTCAATACCGAGTACTTGGTTTTTTTAGTTTTTTGATGGAATTATGTCATTTCACCTGCATAACATTTATAACCATTTTGATTTTTGCAGATGAGGAAATTGGTTTCAAGAAATTAAATGACTTGCTAGTTAAGACAGGGATAGAATTTGAACCCAGAACATTTTTTAACCTGGAGGCTCTTTCTTCTATAGAACAATCATATTTCTAATGGCCAAACATAGTTTTTAATATGTAGTTTAGTGATTTGATTTATTAAAATGAGTTTTAATTTTACTTGCCGTAGTCATCCTGCTTGCTAAATTATTTCTGGGTGAAAACATTTATTTTTTTTCATTAGCTGAATATTTTTAAATTTAAGATTATTATGCACATGTATATTAGGAAGATTACCATACAGTTATTTTTTTGCCGAATTTAGTGTATGATTATGTTGCCATTTCTCCAACTATGGAATATGTAGAACTACAGTAAGTAACCAAAAATAAGTGATGACTGGTAGGTAGATCTGAGTTAAGATGAGCAGTTTTGGTGTTTCACTTGACTTTGAGGAGATGCTAAAAAGCATAAAGGATGAATTTTGCATTTTTGTTATATTGGTCAGGTAAACTTAATTGTAACTGATGATACTTTTTGTCATGGCTGCTTAGGGGTTGTGAAAGGATTCACTGAGACAAAGCAGGAAAAAGAAAGGCGGTTATTTCCTCCGCTCAAGGCAGGGTGGGCGGAGCCTTAAGGAGACAGCTGCCCCTCCCCACCCCCGAGAGGGCGGGGTTTTGAGAGGGGGCTTCCTGGTTTGCGTGCCCCTGCGGCTGCAGGTCCCCAGGTTCGAGTCGTCCTCTTCCCAGCGCCTGTTTCCCCCCAGTTATCTGCGATTTCAGCCCCTCCTTGTGAGACCTCTTCTCCTACCCCATCCTGATGACTCTTCCTAAGTGAACATAGTGGGGGTGTGGTTGGGAGTCCCCCTGCAAACCCAAGTATGGTGATACCTTTAGACACGTACTAATCCATCTTCAGATTAATTTTGCAGGGTCTTTGGTCTGTGGGCATTCCCTCAGGCCTTTGTTCAGTGGTAGATTTTAACCTTTTGACTTAGGACAACAAAACTGATTTCTCTTGGAACTGGGTGCCATGATTTGTGTTTTAAAAAATATTCTTGAAAATGTTGTATTTTGCCATTTATTTTTGTGTCCATCACAAGATACTTTTCTCTCAAGTACTTCTATGTTCTTGATAGTTAAGAAGTTCCTCCTGTGAGAGAACATTTTCAGATCTATGATTCTTGAAAATACGGCATGTCTTAGGGAAGAATGGCCCTGATAGTCATTTCTCAACTGAATCAGAGTGATGAAAAGACGTCTCTTCTGAATGAGAGCATCGCATTGTATATCAGATAATGAGTATGCTTAGAATTGCTTTCCCTGCTCCTTTTTCCCCCCTTAGACTTAATTTTAATAAAAGATATTATCTACCCAAAACGTAACCATTATCAGAGAAGTCTGACATGCCAAGGGATCTCTCAGGCTCTCTGAGCCCTGCGCCCGTGCACTGCCTCTCGCCGGGCTTGCCCTCTCTGGGCAGCTGTCTTGACAAATGGTGCTGCACTCATTATTACTGCAGCTGGGACTTTGCCAACCCCTGGAAGCCATATGCCCTAGGCAAAGCCCAATGCCAAGTTCTTGCCGGTGGCTTGAAGCCTTGCCTTAAATACCTTGTTGAAACCAATGATGGGTAAATAGTTATTTGAAGTACGCATTGCTTAAATGTCTGCATTTAAAATAAGAGCTTTTGTGAATGGTAAGGGGCTGCTGGTACTTCTGAGCTGTAGACCCTCTTGTGTGCTGGAGCTGCAGCTTCCTGGCTTGGGGGCTGTCCTGTTGTCACTTAAGTGCTCCAGAATCAATCAGAAAAACACATCTTAGTGAATCCTTAAAGAAAAGAATTTATTTACTTTATTCTCCTTGATGCTGCTGAGGTGCCCAAGGTAGAAAAGCAAGGTGGTTCTTATCAATGCCTGCAGTTGCTTCTAAGGCTTAGGTACCCCAGGTGCTGTGAAAACTAAAAAGTGTGTCTAAGTGGACAAAACTCAAGGATTGCTTATGGACCCCTCTTAGTACAGCTGCGTGTTCAAATGTCCTCCCAGGCCTTTCATGTTACCTTAAGTTAATGGTTTTCAACAGTGGCCATCTGACCCTCCATTAGTTATTCTCTGCTGGGAGAGACGTGCGTGTCCACAGGTAATTACTACTAGGTTCATTTGCCATGAAGAGTGTGACTATTTCTGTTTTAAACATCTAGGTTATGGACACTGATTTCAACCAGGTCAGCAGGAAATAAGTTTTTCTGGTGCCTGGTTAGGTCCAGAATTTGTAGAAACCGTATCCTCTGTTCTTGTGCACGTCCAAACTGGACTTTTAGAGATTTTATTCTTTACCCCAAACCCCTCCCCGAGTATGTGCCTCCCTGCCACCCACCCCTGCCCCGTTATTCTCCAAGGTGGAGCTATCCAGGTCATGTGTGGCCTTGTCTCTGATGACCGACTTCGTTGGCATGTGGGCTTCTTCATTAGGCTCACTCTCTGTTGGAAAGAACTCTGGCTGGGTCACCAGGGCCAGGAGCCAGGCTTGTGCATTTTAACCTGTGAGGTCTTTGCCCCATTTGAGCACGTTTTCATTGTGTTCTTGGCTTTTCTCAGTCCTTTGGTTTACGTGAAATAAACACTTGGGAGTCTAATCTCTCAGTTTCTCTAAAATGTAAAACAAATGCACTGATATAGATTTTCCCGAATTCAGAACAGCCTTCTTCTGCTAACCTAACATGGTGTATTTTGCTTCTTCAGCATACTCAGTTACATTTCCCTTCCGTTCAGTGTCACCTGTGAGGTTAAGAGGGGCGGGACCACTTTAACTGAACCCACTTACTGTTTTGCCACGTAGTTAAAATCCCGATAACACTGTTAACATACCTATGCTGATGTGTCAGAATGAAAGAGACTGCTCTTTATGGAAGGACTCACGTCGTGGGCTCATTCCCTGGCACACAGGTGCCCGAGACTAGAAACATGACATGGGTCCTGGGGAGGGGGTCAGGACGGGGCAGGCCAGGCAGTTTGGATCCGACTGTGGTCTAGTTCCATGGTCACGTCTGTGTTTTAGAGGGGCTCCTGAGGGCACAGTGTGGCATGGAGGCAAAGAGAAAAGCTGAGGGAAGAGGCAGAATGGGGGCTAGCTGGGGTGACATGGTAGGATTAGGACCAAGCAAAATCTGGGCTCATCATCTCATTTGCAATGCCAAACCTGAAAAAGCTCTGAAAACTGAAAGTTTAATGCCCCCCCCCCCATTTTTTTTTAGAAATGTGGTGACAAACCTCATTTGTCAGTAAAATCTGACCTGAACTTACTAGGTGTAAATTACTTCGGCGCTGGTGTTACCTGGGTTCGGCGGCTTGCAGCTCGGGCGCTGGTCATTGAGAGACGAGGCTGATAAGAAAAGTCGGTTTAAGTGCTGGCATTCCAGGAGGATGGCGGACTGCTGTCTCAGAGGCCCCGTTCCTGTTGCTGGAACAGTCAGGGAGTTCCATACGTACACCAGGAGAGCGGGAGGGAGTCACGTGGCTCACCTGGGAGAACGTCTCCTGGGGTCCGGTTTGTTCCACGATGGTTTTCTGGAACCGGCTCTTGGGGGTGATTTGCGTGCCACCTGAGGGAGCATCGCGGTCCAGAGCTGCGGCCTGGTTGTCAGTGTCCGGATGGCTGCGGCCTGACTTGGTTTCTTTCAAGTCAGTGTCCTGGTGATCACGCAGATTAAGGAGGTATGCATGTAGCCCGGAGGAAAACAGTTACTGCATCAGGAAGGAGGGGAAGGAAACAAAAGAACAAAACACAGAAATGCACGAGGTTGTTAAACCTTGAAAATACACCGTCAGCCTTCTACTGGTCATGCTAATCTCTGTTGTGTCCCGGTGTGTGTGTGACTGAGTTTAATTGTACTTTGGAAATGTCAGAGACAGCCCTCTGGATAACTTACTGGGGCGGGGAGGAATTCCTCTCCCCTTTCCTAAGTTGGGCTAATCATAAAATTGACATCAGGGTAAATCAACAGGAGAAAATCCAATTTAGCACATGCCCACAGGAGAATCATGAAGGATGCTCTCTGAAATGATGAACCAGCCAACTTTTTATGCCTTTTAGACAAGGAAACAGTGTATTTGTGAGGCATTGATTGACAGGATGGAAACCAAAGTTAGTGCTCGTGGTGTATCTGTGCTGTACTTTATTATATATGGGGAGCCCCACCATGTGCAACCTAAAGGAACAGAAAGGCGAGTTGGGGAATTTTTGCAGGGACAGTGGTGACCAGTAACTAGTGACAAATAGGAAAATGTGACATAGCCAAAGGAGCGCAGCTGTTGCCTGTGCAGTAACAGAGAGGATTGGACAGTGAAGAGTCGAAAGTGTGATTTGCTGGTTGTGAGATAGCTTGGACTGTACCACAAAAAACTGGCTGTCACAGATGAGTGGCGAGATGCCTGCACACGTTTAGGACGCTTCGTGGTGAGACGTAGCTGCAAGCCTGCGGGAAAAGCTTTGCTCATGGGAAGCCAGTTTAACAACCGTGGGCGTGGATTTGCAAGGATAATCTTCATGGAAAACTAGTCCAGAATGGATTTGCACTGTAGATGAAGTAGCATTGTGCTGGGACTAGGTTTCTAGAAAACGTTGGGGATGACCAATGAGAAAGCACACCTGGTTTTAAGGGTGCTAAGCACTGGGCGCCTCTGGATATGTCGGGGTTGCAGGCACCCGGAAGGTACAGGTGGCAGAGAGTGGGGAGATGAACTGACTTCCCAGTGTGAAAGCTATATGCAGTTTTCTTAGGTGTTACTGTTCATGTAAGAAGGGAGCGGCAGCCAGAGACATCCTTCCTGACCAGTTCATTATTGCTTTGCACCAGCAATAAGCTGGGGTGAAAAAAAGTAAATTTTGTTATCTTCAACTTCTTGTGAAAATGAGTGTTTTTGACGTAAACTGCATTGCATTAGTTAATAGATTTCTTAGATCGCAAGCCCTTCGGAAAGAACTTAGCCTTAAAAATGCTATTTATGTATGAACCAGAAATTCCACTCCTGGTATTTACCGGAAGGAAACAGAAACTATATAAGTACCGCTGTGTTCATTGCAGTTCATTATTTACAAGAACCAAAATAGGGAAGCAGCCTAGGTGTCTGTTGATAGATGCCTTGATAAAGAAGATGCGATACACACACACATACGCACACACACATGCACACACAGATGGACGCACACACAGGACTATTACTCAGCAATAAAAAAGAATGAAGTGTTGCCATTTTGACAACTCGAATGGATAAGGAAGGTATTATGCTAAGTGAACGAAATCAGACAGAGAACGACAAACACCGTATGGCTTTCCTTATACGTACAATCTAAAAACACCAAATGAGTGACCGAAACAGAAACACGCCCATAGACACAGACACTGAGCTGACCGTTGCTAAAGGAGAAGGAGGTGAGCGGGATGAGTGGACAAGAAACGAAAGTGGCATTAGGAGGGGTGAGAAAGCCCCTGAGAAAGGTGCTGATTCGGGACCAAATGACACTTAAGTCAGTAGGACCAAAACAAAAAAAAAGAGAGAGAGAAAGTAGTGAGCATTTTGACTCCTAAATACTGCAGATCCATGAACTCATGAATCCTCTCCTGTCCCTCATGAGATAGGAGTTGTCGTGGTCCCTGTTTCAAGGATGAGGGAACCCGCACGCAGAGGTTAAGTAACCGCCCCGGGTGCGATGCTGTCAGTGCTCTGACTCTGGATGTGTCACCCGAGGGTTGGGGGACCAGTGCCTGTTTCCTCTGCTTCCTGCCTCAAGTACCTGAATGTCTCTGTCTCTCTGTCTCTCTTCCCCGCCTCAGCTCCCCCTTCCCCCCAGTTTGAGGGCATCTTCCAGTTGTAGGGTCACGTTTGGCCTTTGTGTGGAGCAGACTGGAGTCGGCACTCCAAAACAGGACGTGCTCTTCATGCAGTTGCTGGTGCTTGAAATGAGGTTGATAAATCAACACCCACAGCCGCTTGGCACTGCCTTTGAACTATAATGATGTTTGAAACTGAAACTGCACAGGAGACATTGAAGGATTTCCCGTTACTAATGAAAAGCTCACGTCACACTTGTCATGCCAGGGCAGTAAATAAGAGGAGTAAACGCTGAACTTGATAACGTGGCGCCTCTTGTACATTCCTTGAACGAGGTGGGAAGTGCTGGAATGGAATTAAATTCCGATACGCTGGAGAACCGTAGTGACGATGACGACGACGCCGTGGTGATGTGATTTCTAATGCGAAGTATTTATGTGGTCTTGTCCGTTCTTGTGAGCACGTAGCTGATTTCACATTGTGACCGTAACCCTTGTCATTGGAAGTTGATGGGGGCAGCTCCCGTTTTAGTACTGAGTTTGGTCTCCGGTCCCTGAGACAGCTGCACAGCCGATCGGCATCTGGGGGTGATTCTTGGCCGGCCCCTGGATAACCTGAGGATGAGGGCCGGCTGCCAAGGGAGCCACCCTCTGTGGAGGGCTAGGACCCCATCACCAATGGCCCGTGATTGTACCATCATGCCTGCGTAATGCAGCCTCCGTAATAGCCCAAAAGAGTGCGGTTCAGAGAGCTCCGGGCTGCTGAGCGGTGGAGGTGCGGGGAGGTGGTGTGCCGGAGGCTGGGGGAGCCCCTGCCCACATACCTTGCCCTGTGTGTCGTCCGTCTGGCCCTCCTTCAGTTGCACCTTTGCTGATAAACCGGCAGGTAAAATATTTCCCTGAGCTGTGTGAGCCGCTCTAGCACATTAGTTGAACCTGAGGAGAGGGGGACCCTCTGGTTTATCTCTGGTCATCACCTGGACTTGGACGGGCGTCTGAAGTGGGCACAGGGGGCAGTCCCGTGGGACGTGTTCTGACCTCGCTGTCGTCAGGCAGATAGCGTCGGGTTGAGTTAAACTGTAGCTGCCCGTCCGGTGTGGGCGGCGAATCGGAGGATTGCTGGCGGTGTCCGAAAAGCACGCCGGAGCAGGCGAAGGGTCCCCGCGGGGGCACTGTAGTGAGAAACGTGCCGTCAGTGAATTCCTGTCCCTGAGCGGTGAGCGCCGGGTGACTGGCCCAGCGGAGCTGTGCAGGCGGAAGCCCACGAGAGAGAGAGGCGGGGGGCAGGAAGGGCCTTCGGGGTGCGGCCCGGCGTCGGAGCAGGAGCTTCGGGTAGACGTCCCACCTGTTGACGTCCAGGGGCCGGTGCTCACCGCGACGGCAGCAGCACGGCCTTGCTCTTCCGAGCTCCTCTGCCTCCGTGTGCCATGAGCTGCACGTGCAGCATAGGTGTTAGCTTCAGTTGACTATTTTCCTTAGGAATAAGAAAATTTTAAAATGAAAATGCAGTGCAACATTTTAACTTGAACACGTACTGAAAACTTCATCAAGCTATAATTGAGAAATGTGTATTTGGTAGACAGTCTGGTATTATGAGTTTCCTAGAAAATTTGAATGTCTTGGGAAAACACCATCGAGTGGTTGGCATTGTGCTTATGACGGCTGATTTATAGCTAGGTAGGGAAAGAAGTTGGGAAGACAAAGAAGTTTTTTATATGCCAAGCATTCCACCTGCCTTGTTATAAAAAACAATTGCCTAGCAGGTCACTGAATGCAATTAATTAAACTGTTTTTGGCGATGTTATATTCATGCTGGCATTACAGGCCGTTAATGTCCCTAACAGCTCAACCTGGTAGATATTTTTCAGTAACTCTTATAATAGTAATTCAATTATTTCAAAGTAAGCAGGTTTAATTAAAGTGTAATAGATATCTATTTAGAAAATTTAGACATATAAAGTTACAAAATAGAAAATACTGATCGGGACAATAGCTATTAAATCTTGCATAGTTCTTCCTGGGCTTTGTAAATATAGTATGCATGTAATTTATAGATAGATGTATATTTACATAGTTAAGATCATATCATACAATTTTATAACCTACTTATCACTTTATAAGTATACAGTTATATCATTAAAACGCTTTGCAACCATTATACTTTTTAAGTGCACAATATTTTACTGTATGGGTCTACTATAATTTACTTAATCATTCCCTTGTTGGGAATGTTTATGTTTATAATTTTTTTCAATTATAAATCATACTGTCATGAAACTTATTTGTGTTTAACTTCTATCTTCATTTCCATTATTCCCTTGTGATAAATTCCTACAAGGGTAATTACCCTGTCAAAGGGCATGAACAGTTTTTAGTCTCTTGATGGCACTGAATTGCTTTCTAGAAAGGTTGTACCAGTAGCATGGGGCCCTGCCTTTAAAGAGACATTTTCTTTGTATTCACACTTCTCAGCAGGAGCAAAAAGATACTCTTGCCTTGCCCTTTAGAAGTCAAAGTTACTGGAGGCTGGCCATTTCCCCACCATTATTGAGTAGAGTAAAATGTGTCAACTGTGTGTTGACTGAGCCAAGCTTCGTATTTCCTGGTAGAACTGTTTTTAAGCACTGCCTCTGGGGTTAATGGAACGTGCCTGATGATTTGTGTGGTTGTGACCACATGCAGGTCACGTTTGCGTGCCGTGGCCCTCAGGGCGGGCCACGTTTGCGTGCCGTGGCCCTCAGGGCGGGCCACGTTTGCGTGCCGTGGCCCTCAGGGCGGGCCACGTTTGCGTGCCGTGGCCCTCAGCGCGGGTCACGTTTGCGTGCCGTGGCCCTCAGCGCGGGTCACGTTTGCGTGCCGTGGCCCTTTCCAGGAAGCGATTGTGCTTTCGAGAAATGGCTGGTCCAGAAGATTTCTGCGCTGCTTTACACACGGACTGAGGGAGGTAGAAAGGGAAAATCCATTCATTCCACCCACAGACATGTGTTCGGTGTTTTTCTCGTGCTGGATTTATGGGAGTGAAGAAAGTTGACGGTGTCCTCAGTGTGGCCTTTTGAACACCTAAAAGAATCCAGTGGAATCCATGACTATTAATAGAATGCCTCAGATATTTTAAAATTTTTATTAACTACTTTGACTTAATTTTTAAAGTAGAAATTGTATATAGTTAAGGTATACAATATGATGGCTCTATACAGATATACATAGTGACATGATTTGTCCAGTCAAGCTACTGGACGTATCGTCTCCTCACATAGTTGCCATTATTTTGTGTGTCTAATGAGAGTACCCGAAATCTGCTCTCAGATTCCCGGTGTTCGGAACAGCATTGCCCACGGCCGTCATCACACCGTACGGTGGGTCTCCAGACCTACGCGTCCCGCCAACTGCAGCGTTGTCCCCTTTGACCAGCATTTTCCCGTCCCCCACCTCCTTTCTGTGCGTTGCGTCTGAGTATTCAGCTTGTGTGGATTCCACATGTAAGTGAGATCTTACCTGCACTTGTCTTGAAGCAGAAAGAACATTTACCTGGGGTCGGGCTGCTGGGGTCTGTTACCACCTGTGACCGTGGTTGATTGGCTGCACATCCTTGGGACACAGCGCATCTGTGGCTTGGTTTCTTTATCTACAAAAATGTGGGCTTTGGACTAAATGGCCTCTGGGCCTCTCTAGTTTTCTAGATAAAAAGAATTTTATTATGCTGGAGATTGACTATCTCCCTCTATCTAAAAGCTGAAATCCACACATTGTTTTCAAAGCTAGTTTGTATATTAAGATATAACCTCAGGGATCGGTTTTGATTGTTTTGGTGATAGAATTCCCATTTTTCTTATGTGAAGAAGGTTCTAGATCTGCCCTGTCCAAGATGGTAGCTACTAGTCATAGGTAGCAATTTAAATTGAAATGAAGTAAAATGAAATACAGTTAAACATTAAGTCCCTCATTTGGACAATAAGTTAAATGCATTATGAATAGGATCAAGTTTAATCCTTTTACTATGAGGTAAGCATTATTTTCTGTTTTTATATATGAAACTTGATGGCCAGAAAGGTCAATTAATGCATCCAAGCATAACATCCAAGGACAGTAAGTGGCTGATTTGCAGTCATACTCACATGACTGGTCCTGCGAAGTGTGGTCTTTGCCCATTGTGTTGTGTCGATTCTTCTCATGGTTGGTCTCACCATCTCTTCACCAGGATTAGCACATTTAATATCCACATTTGTACATTATTACTTTCGGTGGCTCTGTAATCTACATATATGTGTCTGTGACTAGGACAATATGCTTGATCGTGTAGAAGAACTTGGTAGAGTTAAGCTGAAACAGGGCTCAGCGCACTTTTTCTCTGGGCCGTAGTGTCCATGTCAGCTCTGCCATTGGAGTAGAGAAGCCAGCATGGACAGCAAGTACATAGCTGGGCCCTGCCGGGTTCCAGCAGAACTTCATTTGTAACACCAGGCTGTGGGCAGGTTTGGCCTTTGGGTCCTGAGTTAAATGGCATTTCGTGTCCACCGTCTAGGCTCATGTGTTTTATTTGATGTATTGATTTATTCATTCGTATATTCATGGGTGTATTTAAAGTGCATTGCTGTATAAAATACAGTGCTCAGATAGGACGGAAGTTAAAAGGTGTCATTTGAGTTAACGGTTGTGGATCTGTTGATTGAGAAGGACTTGAATTGCTGAGTTCTGAGCTTTGTCCGTGGGTGGATGTATGAGCTTTTGCAGGTTACAAGACCTGTTGGAGCCTCAGTTTCGTTGCCAAATGCTGAGAATAGTGCTTAGCTCACAGAGCTGTCGAAGGAGCACAGGGAGGACCACTGGACCAACAAAGAACGGCCGTCCTGGGTCTCCCCTGTTTTCCAGACAGATTATTTCTTACAGAGAAACTTGACAAAGCGCAGGGGAGGAACTCACTTCTCAGATGGGAGTCGGAAAAGCTGTCGTCACCATCCTCTCGGGAAAAGATGCTACTAGTGAGGAACCAGTTGTTTTGGGTGGGGAGAAGTGTCATATGTGGGGGCCGAGCAGATAGATAAAACGTCTGAAAATGAGGCCACAAAGATGCAACTTTCTTCAGCAGGAGAGGGGGGGCGTCAGGGGAGCAGGGAGAGGACGAGGACGGGCCTGCGCAAACACAGCGGAGAGGCGGGTCTGGCCGTGCGAGGGGCCGGGGCCGAGGGGGCCGGGGCCGGCAGGAAAGTGGGGGCAAGTGCACCAGCGGCCCCACTTCAGGGAGATTTCTGAACGTCGGGTAACGGCAGAAAGGCCTGCTTGTGCCCTGAGCTGCGTAAGGCGGTGCACACGTACTTACAATTCGTCTCTGCGGCAGTGACAAGCCCGCGAACACCGAGGACGGGGAGACAGGTTTCCGACGAGGCCGAACCGAAAACTTTTCAGAACAACTGTGACAAAACGGTGCCGCCGAAGAGTAAATCCCGAGGTTCGCTGGGCGTCTTTGAACACGCCTCCCAGGATGGCAGTGCCAGACTGCACGAGCTTCACACGCGGGCACATGCGTGCCCACCGAACTTGGAGCCCGTGGCTCGGTTCCGTTCCTGAGTGGGGAGGGCTGTGCTGCCTGGGCACGCGTGGACACTGCGTTTGATGTGGTCACTGGGGCAGGGCGAGGCTCCCCTAATGCAGCCTGAGAGCATGAACTCCCGTGTTCTCTCGGTGTGGTGGTCGAGCCCCGGAAGTGAGAGGGCCGCGGAGCCATGTGCTTTGAAGTAGCCCGATAGACACAGCTTGGAGAGATGGACTGGGGTGATTCAAGTTCACAGTAAATTTTTTATGGACACTGGGATACAGCATCTAAAAATCTTTATAGCTAAGCTCCCTGAGGCTCCCTGATTTGGAACTTGCTGACAGTGGGGAAAGAGCTCTGTGTGGAATGTTCTGGAAGCCTCCACTTGTGCCCAGTGTGCCTCGGAGCTCTGTCAGCTGTGTCTGTGTCTGCGCCTCATCTGTGATGTGAGTGGCCTGTACTAGATGACTGTTGAGGTGACTTGCAGCTGTGCAATTTGGTGCTCTGCTTATAAAATTCTAGGTATTTTTTTCAAGACAAATCTGGGCAAAACTCTGCCTTCTGGCTGCCCCGAATCCCTTGCTCCTGGCTGACTGTGGGTGCAGAGCAGAAATATGCTCTGTTGCAAAACAGAAGTGTAATTGGGGGGATGCAGCAGTGACATTGAGTGGAAATGACATGCCCAGATGTGAGGGAGAGAAGGGATTTGCAGGTACAGAAATAGTTTCAGCCGTCCATCACTTTGTGTGGTATTTCCTTATGTTTTTCATTATTATCTTTTAAAATATTAAGTAAAAATAACCACCCCCTGAAGTGGTGTATTTTATTCAAAACGTCAGCAACTGTCGTTAAATGTCATGTTGTAATGTAGTGACGTAATCCGGAAGGCATGCTGTGTCTGAGGTCGCCAGAACTCTGCAGTTAGGAGGAAGGAAGGCAGGAACCTGCGTGCAGGATGGCTGTTTCTAGTACCATCTTCTCTGCTGTAATTCAGAGACGGAGATGCAATGGTTTCCTTTCACTGACCAAGTCCTGTCTTTTAGGTGATCACTCTGAAGTACTTTTGTTCCAGAATGTAGTCCAGATAAAAGGAAGGTGTCACATTTAAAGTTTTATTCAACATGAGGGGTTCAGTACATGACATGATGTGATAATAGAAATTTTCTTGAAACCCACGGATCAGAAATGGCAAAGTTGGGACAACTAGCAATTGGGGATCTCAAAGTGACGTTCAGGATTCTTTCCATTGAGAGCAGTGAATAGGAAGCGTCAGTGGGCAGATTTCCCCCACTGGCTCTCCTGTCTGCGTGGAGGAGGTGCTGGGGGACATGGGGGTGTCAGCAGGACCGTGGGGAGTGGGGCGGGTGTGGGGGACCCGAAGGACGCATTTGCTCTCGGCCGAGTGAGACCTGAGCTGTGCTTTGCACGTGTGCTCTTTTCCAGACTCCGTGGGAGCAGCTTGCAGCATGGTCCTTGGGGCGCTGAGGCAGGTCGCCCACGCGCGCCCCTACCTGGTGCGGAGGGCCAGCGGCAGCTCCAGCGGCAGCTCCAGCAGCCAGGAGCGCGCGCCCTCGGGCCCCAGGCCCGCGGCCTCCGAGTCTGCCGGCGGCGGCGTCCTGGAGCTGCTGGGCAAGTCCTACCCGCAGGACGACTACAGCAACCTGTCGCAGAAGGTCCTGTCCAGTGTGGGCCGCAGCCTGCACAACCAGCGGCATCACCCGCTCTGGCTGGTGAAGGAGCGCGTGAAGGCGCACTTCTACGGGCAGTTCGCGGGCCGCGCGGGGGCCCCGCTGTTCTCCGTCTACGACGACCTGTCCCCGGTGGTCACGACCTGGCAGAACTTCGACAGCCTGCTCATCCCGGCCGACCACCCGAGCCGCAAGCGGGGGGACAACTACTACCTGAACCGGACGCACCTGCTGCGCGCGCACACGTCCGCGCACCAGTGGGACCTGCTGCGCGCCGGGCTGGACGCCTTCCTGGTGGTGGGCGACGTGTACCGGCGCGACCAGGTGGACGCGCAGCACTACCCGGTCTTCCACCAGCTCGAGGCCGTCCGCCTCTTCTGCCAGCACCAGGTGAGTCTCCCGGTTCCCGCTGCCGGCGGGGTCGCGCCGTTCACGGCCGTGAAGCCAGCGCCCTTGTCCCTGGGGTGAGGGCATCGCCCGTCCTTGCCACCACCGTCCCTTGTACCCGCTGAGCCCCGGGAGGTTTGTTTTTTGACTGATTGGTGGTTCAGTAACTGCAGATGTTGGTCGCCTTCTTTAGTTTGTCTTTGTCCTTTCCACACTGACCTGCCTTTCTCTGGGCTTCTTCGTAAGGAGGGCCCCGGGGCCCCATGGAGCCGCGCAGGACGGATCCAGCCCTGCGGCCGGGCCGATGTGTCGCTGCGTTGAGCCTCTTACCCTGCGGCGGAGGGGCGGGCGGGGGCTCCTGCTCCCCACTCTTTGCCGCAAGGCCCCCCGCCTTCCGAGGGGGACAGCTTTGCATGGCTTTTCTGCCCTAATTGTTACCGGGCTCCAAGTACGGGCTCAGATGCACTGACCCAACTCACGTGAGCCACCAGCTCGCATCCCGGTGCAGGCTGTGCACCTCCTTTTCCTTTTCCCTGTTTTGGCAAATTATGACAGACTCTAAGAGCTTGGGTCTGTTTCCTAAAATCCTGCCAGACCGCTTGTCTGGGATTCGTAGATTTTTAAACCCTCTCTGTGTTTTCTGTAAGAAACAGGCGGAATCAGACAAGCACAAGGAAATAGAGTAGACTCTCCGTTAACCAGAGTTCAAGCAACCGGCAGAAGCACAGAAGACACAGTACTCCCTCTGCCTGGCCCGGGTGCCGGTTTGTGGGGTCTCCTTCAGTGCTTCTTCCAAACGTGTCCACGGAAACAGGGGGCCCGATGACCACCACACGGGTCCCTGCTGCGAAGCTAAATGGATTGTTGGCTCTGGAGAGGGGCAGTACCGGGTCCTTGGGCTCATCAGTGACCATCGTTTTGTTGTATCAAAGAAGTCATGTTGTAGGAGACAGCCTTTCGCCTCAGGATGTGCTGTTTCCCTGCGACTCTGATCGCACACCCATAGGTCACCTTCACACGGAAGGGCTGCACAGCCTGGGCTCAGGGCTGCTCGGGGCTGACCAACCTGGTGCTCCTGCCGCACCGTCCGAATAGCTAGAGCTCTGCATTCTCGGTGCCTGGCAGGGCCTGGCCCCTTACACTGGTCTTAAAAAGCGTCCTGGCCCTGACCAAACTTGTGCCTGTCGACTCGATGCCCAGTCCCTCAGCCCCTCCAAAGTACCCGGTGGACCATTCAATTACATTTGCCCTGAGTTATAGATGGATTTTCTAAGAACTGCATCTTCGTGTTACTGTTTTGCTACCTGTGAGTCTACGAACGAGGTGAATCTCTTCTTTGTTCTCTTTATGTCTTCTAATTACCTGACAGTTTTATCCATAAATACCTTGACCGTCTGTAACAACTGTACTTCAGTACTTGAGAATTTTAGATGATACTGTGAAATCTTTATTCTGTTCTGTTTTCTAGTAGGTTATTGCTTGTGATTAAGACACATATCTGTATTGTCTTTGTAGTCAACAACAACTACGTATTAGTTCTAATAACTGGCCGGGCTATCCCGTTCTGTTTTCTCAGTAGACCGCCTGCTGATGAAGCAGCTCTGTCTCACGTTGCCCAGTGCGCATGCCTTCTGTCTCTCTCTCTGGTTTACCGCTTAGCTAGAACTTCCCGCACAGTGATGAACGGACACAGGGATGGCAAGTCACCCTGAATGTTGCTAACTGTGATAGAAACGTGTATGATTTTCCTCTTACTATGGTGTCTGCTCTGAGCTCCTGACACATATCACTTACAATGCTAAGAAAGTTCCCTTCTGTTCCTAGTTTGCTGAAAGTTTTTGTCCTGAGTCATTAATGTCATCAAAAGCTTTTTTAATGTCATAAAACAATAAATGCCATCAAATTACTTTTCTTCATCTATTGAGGCGATCACATGCTGTTTCTTCTTGTATCAATTAAAATGGTATGACATAATACATGCATAATAATAATGTAGTAGGACACAATATACCAGTGAATTAAATCTTTGTAAATATTTCATTTAATAATTCTGTACATTAAAAACTAACCTGAAGTTGATAAAGATGACACTTGTAAAATTCTAAAATCTCGTTTGCGTATTAACCAGTCTAACGTCACAGTGAGCTTGACAGGCCTCCTCTGGTGGTCTGGAGCAGATTGGACGAGGCTCTCAGATCTGAAGCCTTACACGCGCAGCCGTCCCAGCCGATGGAAGCTTCAGCGGGTCTCCGTCTCCTGTCGCATGCACGTATGCGCTGACGTTCAGTCCTGCTGCCTCCCGGGTTTTCAGTTGTCGGCCCCGGGAAACCGTGGATCATGTCACGGCTGCTTGGTGCCTTCTTACATTCCGGGTCCAGTTCAGATTCAGCAGATGGTTTTTTTGATGGACTGATCCCGATATTTCCCTGCAGTGTGTTTCTTTAGCCTTTTATTAGGAAAATTTCAAACGTATGCAAAAATAGAAACGCTAATAAGTTTTCATGTGTGGGATACCAAGCTTCAATACCTAACCGTTCATGACCAGTCCGTCCTCTTGCACTCACCCCCAAGTGTCCACCCCGTGTTGTTTTGAAGAAAATCCCTGGCACCTGATCATTTCATTCACAGGTATTGCTGAAATACGTATCTCTAAAAGAAAACGACTTATAAAAACATAATACTGTTATCATTCCTTAAAAAATAAAAATAACGAAAGTGATCCTTGAAGTCAGATATTCAAGTCAGTGTTCCATTTCCGGTGGCCTCCGCTCTCCTCTTCTCTAAAGGTCTTTTCTGTTGGTGACACCTGCACATTGTGATCGGCGGAGCTCCCCTTTTACTCTGTAGGTGCCAATTCCATCTCTTGTTTTTCTTACAATTTATTTGAAGAAACTGAATCATGTATCCTGCAGAGCAGAGCTTCTCAAACTATCTATGATGAAGGGACAGTTTTCGATTTCCATTCGGTCTCGAACTGACACACGGTCCTACTGCGTGTGGCTGCTAAATGGACGGAGCACCTGTGACGTGCAGGAGTATTTACGACACCTGGACAGCCTGTGTGCTACTCGCCAAACGGGGTCCCCTGCTAGCATGCTTGGATGTGATGGCTTAAACACTTCTAAACACGTCACGTCGCTTGAACATGTCCAAGTCCGCACTCTGCGCTCTTGTTTACCGCAACGTGCAGACCGCGTCGTGGGGCGCGTTGCTACAGAATTTCCCACAAGCTGGATTTTGCTTATCCCACCTGCGTGGCATAGGCTAACGTGTTTCTCTGCCCTCTGTACTTCCCAGGAATTTGGTAGCTAGATTGATCAGATTCACTTCCCAATTTCTTGGCAAAACTGCACCGTTAGGATTGGATTCTCCCATCAGGAAACACGGAGGTGCCGCTGCCCTTCTTCTTGTGAGGTTCATGGTCATCGGTAAACAGTGTTGTCACCAGTACCGAATGCCAAAGCCCCACCAGTCAGTTTGTTCTCCATGAGACGCGTAAGGGGGCCCTCCTCTGCCCAGGCCCCACCACTCTCCTCGGTGGCCTCCGTTTCTGACATAGGACTAGTCTTCCACCCATTTGGGAAGACGTTAGGGAGACCTTGTCACCCCGTTGTCATGTAGATGTCTGCACTTCTGGGTTTTCCTATTCCAGTTGCTGTATCTGTTTTGGAAGATTTGGGATTATTAAAAATGATACAACCCCTGCCCCTTCTGCTTTTTCAGAACAATCCTGCTTGCTTTTCGCATCTTAAATTGCACAGATCGCAATCACATATTCTTTTTTTGTTAGATAAATATGTAGGTTAAGTGTGAAAAAGCGTGGGACTACAAGACACCACAATCCAGACAGTGATGACCTGTGAGGTGAAGGCAGGGCGGAAGGCAGGTCAAATGATGCAAAATGTCAGGAGTTTTCTGGAGCTGAGAATGATTTTTGTGACTAAAAAGTTTGAGAACCACCATTCCTTAGCTTCAAAACGATTTTTTTACGAAACGTTTATGGAGACATTTATTTTGCAAAGAATGGCAGATTGCATGTGTTTGACAGACCCCCGCCGAGAGGGCCCGTACGAATCTTGTACCTGTTTAATCCGATTTAAAACTATTAATCCGAAAGGACATGCCTGGCCCAGTGCGCACAGAAGCCGCCTTTTTCTCTGTCCCTGACGGTGCCTGTCCTATTCGCCAGCTGTGGGCCCGTGTGGGCTTCCTGCGAGGCCGCTGACGGGCCATGGCTCGTTCTTGACTCGGACCACAGTCTTTGTTTTCTCCGAGTGTCCTCGGCCCCCTGCGGTGACTTCCTCTGGGTCAGTTTTGTCCAGGGTCCTTCTCTTGTGCACACACATGCATGCAACAGCCCTTCGTGAATTTAAGATTATTCACCATGCGCCGCCTCCTCCTGTATTTCCTTGCTCAGAAACCAAGGGGGATGTTTTTCTGGAAGCGATGACTGAAGGTGTACGGAGAAGGAAGCCTGCGATGTAATTCTGACCGCGACCCACTGCCAGAGTACTGCGTCATCACGACGGCTGGGTCAAGTTCATACTCCATCCCGCCCCACCCCCTCCGAAAACATGCGCTTCCATTCCCCGTGTTTCCTGCAGGGAAAGGGGTTCCCTCCAGGGACTGTGCTCCTGGCCTGCACTGACTCGGTCCTTGTGGCGTGGGTGTCTCGCCTTTTCTTTTTCTTATTATGAACAACCCTTTGAAATCTTGCGGGATTCGTCTTTATCAGAAACCCACATCCATTTATCATTAGAAAATGTCGCTTTTGCTGCCCTTGTCATTCTCCCCCACTTTCCAGATGGCTCGTTAGAGCCCTCCTGTTCGTGGGCCGCTTTTCCCGAGCTCCCCCACCGTTACTCTTGCAGTTTGGCCAAGGGTGGGCCCTGAGTGCCTGCTTTCTGCCCCGAATCACTTCTCTGTCTTTCGGTGAGTGACAAGGTTTTATTCTCCACCATGTGGTTATTGGGTTTCCTTAATAGCCTCACGCGGAGGGGCTTTACCGAAGCCGTTTTTATGTGGCCTCGATAGATGGCCGTCACTGTGTCGCCCTAATCTCCTCTCTAAAACCTTTTAGGAAGGACGCCCCCCAGCCCCCCGGTGGAAGACACACGTCCGTTGAAGTGGCTTTAATTTTTTAAATTCTCTTTCTCTGCCCAAGTGTTTACTTAAGTAGATCGCTTGACAGTGAAGTGAAAGGCAGCTGATCGCAGCCGGGAGTCCGCAGAGTATTGGATTTGAGTAATGCCCCTTTATTGGGGGACAAGGGAGCGGGGTTGGGGAGCCATTTAAAGAGAGGCTCGCCTCTGCTTTTGGGGGCACGGGCTGTGGCAGACGGGAAGTTCTTATTACAGGATGGAAGCCAACAGCCTCTGAACCCGAGGCCCCGTCCCTGACCTGCAGCGTCACTGCCCGTGGCCCTCACTGCGGCCTTGACCTGTTCGTGTGCGTCGGGTGTCTCCAGCTGGTGCGGCAGCCCCCTAAGGGTGCCGCTCGATGTGCCCCCTTCTCCACCCCGGCACCCTGCACAGAGCAGCAGTTGGGAAATGTTGGCTGTCTCCTGCGTTCCAGTCCGCCAGCTGCCGCTCTGTCGAACATGGCAGCTGCCACGGCTACCTGCGTGGCTGCTCACCTGTCGGCTCCCCTGGCTGCGTCTCAGGATCCCGCCCACTCCAGCCTGCAGACGGCGGGCGTGTCCGTCAGGCATTCGACCAGGGACGGCGGAACGTAAAGACCTGTCACGTACAACACAGAACTGGGGTGATGAGGGACTGGCTAGTGGAAGTAAGGAGGACTCTGAGGAGTCTGGGACTGGCCACTGTTAAGGGGCAGCTGCTCCCCCAGGACTGGGACCGACCCCCGAGGGAGAGCCCTCCCGCGCCCCCTAGCTGTGGCTGAGTGAATAGCACAGGCGGTGGCGGTGTCACTGCTGGTGGAATGGCTGGGTAGCCACACCCCGGCGTTTGCTGGAAATCTCTCTGGGGTGCCATGGAAAGCGATTTTGGGGGTGGTGTCTTGCCGGAAGCACCCCGCTACGAAGCTGCCTAAGAGTAGGGATTGGGGGTCGCATCTGGCTACTGGGGGAGCCCTGGGGAGCTGAGCTGCGGCCTGCAGTGCAGGGCACCCGGATCCAGCCGGAATCCCTTTGTGATGTCTCTCCAGCGACCCCTGGTGACCGAGCTTAGCATCGTGCCAGCCGGCCGAGGACGGCCACTTAAAGGGCACCGAGCGGTCAAGAAGGGACTGACGGGAGTTCCCTGGTGGTGTAGCGGCTTAAGGCTTCGGCGTTGGCGCTGTCAGCGCTGCGGCCTGGGTTCGATTCCCAGTCAGGGAGCTACCCACATACCAAAAAGGAAAAAAAAAAAAAAAAAGAAGGGACTGACGTGTGGCTCAGCGTCAGTACCGGTAACCGGCACAGTCAGCCTGCGCCCCTGTTTCCCTGCAGGTCTGTGAGTCTTTAGGGAACTAGGTTACGAGCCCGGTAAGCGGGTTGCCGGGGCAGGCCACATTGGGGGAGGCGAAAACATGTCTTCTGGGTACAGTTGGAAGTGTCTGACTGTAACTTAGGGCGCTGCTCCCCATTTATTGGCTCTTAGCATGCAGAGTACATAAAGGCTCGAGGGTGTTCCGAAGGGTAGAAGCCTGTGCCCCTGAAACAGTACAGCATCCGGAGCAAAACAGGTGGACATTCCCCGGGCCTCCTTCCTCCCGGTCTCAGGAAAATCATGGCCACGCACACTCAGCATTTGCTGTCCGAGGCCCAGAGGCCTGCGCCTGGGTCCACTGAGTCCACACGATTAGGTGACAGCACCTCGTGTGCTAGCGGCAGTGATGTGTGAGAGCAGCGCCGGTGTTTTCACAGTGACGGGACGGTCTCGGGGACCGCGTTTCTGCCTGGTGCACGTCACTGAGAGCCTCTGTGCGGGTGGTCGGGCAGGATCCACACTCTCAGCTTGGTGGGTGCGAGGGGGGTGGTCCTGAGGGGGAGTCCGTCCTCTAGCCGGGCTCAGAGCCACCTAGCAGGCTGTGACACGCACGTCCTGTCGGACTGTGTGTGCAGACACCTTCATCCAGACTTCGCACTTCTCTGCCTACAGTTTCATCACCACAGCGTGAAGAAGATGTGATACAGCCGAGAAACGTTTGCGGGGCGTAGTTTTTGAAAATCATGTCTCTGAAATTGCTCTTTTTGACCAGTACATGTCTGCTTTAGAGTTTCGTGCGTGCAGCGTTGTGACACATGACGAAAGGTCCGCTTTCGTTTCATCACTTGTTCCTGGGGACCCCCCCCGGCCCTTCTTACAGTTCGGGTGCTTTACCTTTTCCTTTTACCTGTTTGTACAGTTACCATTTCAAAAAAGCCGTCACTGAGCACTAGTTTCAAAGCACAAAGAGGCGTGGGATTTGCTCCTCGTCTTCGCAAAACTAAAGCGTTTATACCAGCGATTGGGGTAAATGGTTTTATGTTTAGGATATTTTCTTTCTCTTCCCAATTCCATTCTTCATCTCCTGAGCCGCAATCCTCGCTGCTTGACGTGGGTTCAGGTCTTGCACGTTCATGGACATGACGTTGGATAGGGCTCCCTTCCCTTGAATTCGAATCTTCTGTTGAACAGTCAGCCGTACGAATATCAGTCTCGCTGTTCTCACTCGAAACCCCACTTGGCGTTCAGTGTCACTTTCGTACAGATTCAAAACAGACATCGTAAAGGGATTATTTCTACAGTTCACACTTTAACGCTGAACATGTGTGATTATTTCTTACAATATTTGCATTATAACTGCACTCAAAGCTAATTAAGTCTGGGCACGTCTCAGAGACATCGGTGGTTACAGTGGTAAGAAACACGTGGCCCATCCGAGATGTCTTTGTATGTCAGGGGGTCACGGTTGCCCTCTGTCCCAGGAGCTCACTTAGTCAGTTCCTACTAACGAGCCTGTCTTTGCACAGAGAAGTTTTGCCGTATGGATTGTGCATTTCCTGCCCTCCAGGACTGAATGGAAGCCTCGAACTTGGAGTTCCTGGAGTCCGTTTGTGGTTCTTGGCGTCGTCCACGGACAGTGTCTTCAGTAGCCATGCTGATTATTCTGGCAGAAACACCAGCTGTGGAGCTGGCGCGTGGGGTGTCCAGTCCTGGCTCTGAGTCTCGCTCTCCGGGGACATTAGATACATTACTTCACCACTTTCTTTGAGCCTGCGTTTCTGTGACTGAAACCGGGCACCTTCTGAGTTGTGGGTAGAGAACCTGGCCTGATACCTTGTGAGTGGGAGATGGTCAGGAACCGCTGGCTTTCTCCCTGTGCCCGTACGTGTATCGTGGAAATGGATGTGTGCCCCACTCCTATTAAGTACAGACCTACCTGTATATCACCCACACGAAGCAGGTGTCTCGTGGGTCTCACTTGTTAGGTCTGAGCTGCCCTTTCCCCGCCTTTTCAAAGCCACTGCTGTCTTTCTGTTGAATAGTAATTTGTCTTCTGTCACCTTCCTTTGGCGTAGGTGATAGAATGTAGAGGGGTCTCGGTCCTGTTATAATTCACCCATTGGTACCACGCAGGAGCTGTGTAGCCATCTGAAGAAACGATTGCACCCTCTTTCTCTCTGTTTTCCCTGTCATCATGGCCGAGCCAGAGGTTGACGATAGATCACAACTTCGAAGACGGCAGCGGAATGGATCCCGTCGTCTCCTCGGGTGAAGGGTGGCTGGCGCCAGGGCCGGCTAGCGCCCCGCCGGGGCGTTTGCGTCGTTGCCCGCGTTGCTTTGTGCCTCGACACGTCCTGACGTGGACTCGCTCACGTGTTTTGTGTACAGCCGCACGCAGCGTCCTTGCTTTGACAGATGGAAGTTTCTGGTGTTTCTTCGGTGAGGCTGGAGGTCGGCAGAATCTTAACCCACTTTCTCCTGCTGTGGGTACCCCTGGGCTTCCCCCAAGAGAAGAAAAGTGCTAGAAAACTACTTGCCATGTTATGTCAGAGTTAATAAAATCAGGCAAAACCACGGACCAGAGCTCCGAAACGCCCAGAAGCCGTTGGCAGTGTCTTTGGGGGGCCGAGAGGAGGCAGAAATCATGGATGGTACCCCGGTCCCCGACATGGCCAGCCGTGTGGAGACCTGTGGGGGCCTGGCGTGCTGTCCTGAGTGTATCCCCGACCCGGCCTCCTGGTCACTAAGCAAGGGGCCGAAGCGCGTCCGTGATGCCGCAGACTCAGCGGGCCGGCCGGGAAGCCGTAGCTCTTGGACTGGCCGCCCGTCGCCTCAGAGTGCTGGTCCCAGGAGTTCCGGTTAATTCAACTGGAGGTTTCCCTCATGGAGACTTAAGGGAGGGGAGATTTGGGAAGACCGTGTTGTCCATGGGGACCTGTGAGAATTTGCAAATGATGGTCAAGTCCCCGGTGTCAACCATGGGACTGAAGCCATCAGACCTTGTCTGAAATGTGAGCTCTTGTCTCGTCTGGCGTCGCCGACGGCCAGGACTTTGTTCGGCTGCCTGGCGGAACGTTGGCTCTCACCCACCCTTGTTGTTTTGTAGCATCTGCCACCACGGAACATCGGCTCTATCGCATCTCTCCCCAAAGTCTCGAATAGGACCAGCAGCGGGGAGAAGACAGCCTGCTTTTGCAGTCAGAGCAGTAAGGCACCCCCGCCCCTGCCCTCATCATCTCTGTAACCTGATTAATTGGCGTGTGGTTGTTACGGAAGATCCAGGGAGTGACAGGACCGATTCGGTATCAATTAGCTAGAACAGAAGCCCACCCCCTGCGGAGCGCGAGGACAGAGCTGTAATTGAACGGGGCCCTTTCAAGCACAAGTCCTCTCGAGTGATGAGCAGGGGAGGATCTCGCCGAGGGCCCAGTTGTTTAAAGAAATTAAGAACCGTGGAAATGAGCAGCCGAAATCCACTTGGACGCGCCGGCTCTCCCTTTAATATGTCTGTCTATTCATCATCTCAATCCTTCCTCCAAAGTGATTTGAATGCTTAATATTTGCTGAGATGCTTTAGTTGGATTTAAATAACGTAATTGAATTTGCCGGCTGCGTTCGGGGAAGTGAAGGCTTGGGGATTCCTACGCAAGGATACGTGAACGTGCTTATTTTAAGAAGTGATTCTTATTTCTCTGTGAACTGAGAATTAATAAACGCTACTGGATTCGTGGGGGTGGTGGCAGGAGGGCTGGAGGAGTGGGTGAGAAAGGGGAAGCCATCAAGAAATACGAATTCATGGTCACAAAATAGTCACAGGGACGTAAAGTGCAGTCAGTGACCCTGTACTAACTGTGTACGGTGTCAGATGGGGACCAGATGTATCAGAAGGATGACTTTGTAAGTTATACGAATGTCTCATCACTATGCCGTACGCCTGAAACCAATGTAATATTGTATGTCCACCGTCATCGAAAAATAAAAAAAAATAAATAAAAAAAGTGGAGAGAGGAAAAAAAAGAATTAATAAGCATTGGGCTGTGTTCTTCACAGGTGACTCTCCAGGTGACGGGCTTGTCCCTGGGGCACAGTGACAGGTTCTGGTCGAGCTGAATTGGATCTAGATCGCCGTTGTGTTGAGAGACCGCGTGTTGCTAGAAACCTCATCCTGAACGGGCCGATGTGAAGTAAGATCCCGGCTCCATGCTGTTCCTTTCGTTCCCAGCCCCGTAGCGGAGGCGGGGCGGGCGGTGGGGGACGTAAACTAGGACCGGCGCAGCAGGGCTGTCCAGCCTTGTGGCTGCCCCGGGCCACGCTGGGAGAAGAGGCACCGTCCTGGGCCCCACGTAAAACAGCCTCACACTAACGACAGCTGATGAGCTGAAGACAGCCCGTGCATCACCTTCCTAGCGCCTTGAGGAAGTGCAGGAACTCGGAACCGCTTGTTTCCTGGGAGAGTCCAGTCGCGGCCAAGTCGTGAATGAGTGGAATTTGCTGGTAGTTTTGTGACTAAGAAAGCAGAGAGCATTTCTGCCATGTAATCTGAACAAATTTTAAAGGGGCCGCCCGTTTTTCTCTCCAAATCCCTGTTTCTGCCGCCCGGGACCCACTTCCCAGGCCCAGGGACTCCCCAGCTCCTTCAGAGAAGCGGCTTAACAACTAACTGTCTCGTGGCCTCTGGGCACCTTTGCGTTGTCACTTCCCAGCACTACTGTGGGCCCGCCACGGCCACCCCGCCGCCAAGGAATGCAGCAGAGTCCGTTGTTGTTGTTTTAATTTCATTTTTCCATCTAACTAAGCTGGTAGTCTTTTGAGTGAGAGCCTTTCTCATAGAGGCGCTCAGCTAAGTTAAATATTCAAAATATATCAGCTTGCAGAAATGTTTCGTGAGTGTAGGCACAGCTGCGTTCTAAGACAAAGCACGTCAACACCAAAATGTCCTTCGGGTGCAATTATGGGGGTTTGGAACGCCTTCCCCTCCTCCTCTCCCTCCTCCTCCTCCTCCCTCTTACTAAGATGCTGGCCTGCCCAGCTGAAGGCCTGACTGTGACCTCATTTCTGTCCGGTACCCCCCATCCCCTTACTCTCCCTGGTCTGGCTGCCTGTCACTCGCATGTTTTCCCGCTGACATCGTCTTGGGCTGTCCCTTCAGTACTCACACTGTCGTACTTGCACGCAATACTGTTCAGAGCACGCGTGCCGTCACGGTCCGTCCCGCCGGGCTTTACGCTTGCGCTCTGTCGCGTCAGGTGAAGCTCAGCCTGTGAACCTAAATTTAACGGCACCGGCGAGACGGTGGTGTCTTCCTCCCTCACGGACGGGGTAGGATCTCCAGGGCTCCCGCGGTGACCGCATCCTGTTTACTTGAATGTCATGATGTAGGGAAGCTTAGTAACTTGGAAACGTGTATGTCTGTTTGCAGTTTAACTTACGGTTAATAGATGTGGTCTTGATGCCGCTGCCACGGGCTTTTCCTCCTGTTCTTCCTTAGTTTGTTTAGGTTTCCCCCAAAACAAGCGTGAGTTGTTTTTCACCGGGCCGTGAGGCCCGTCCCCAGGCCTGTTGCCCCGGCCCGGGTGTCTCAGGCCGGAAGGTGGCGTCACCCCATGGGCACTGAGAGGGAGTTACAGTGCAGCGAGCCTGCGCTCTTGTGCATCTCACATGCTTAGAATGTCCTTGCCGGGTCGCCTAGGAGGCCTTGGCCGTCTGGGAGCCCCCCGTGCCTCGGGGATGACCTGAGTTAAGGGTCTGTCTTGGTGATT
Organism: Lyroderma lyra; assembly: GCA_004026885.1. Taxonomy (NCBI): domain Eukaryota; kingdom Metazoa; phylum Chordata; class Mammalia; order Chiroptera; family Megadermatidae; genus Lyroderma; species Lyroderma lyra. The sequence goes on along the minus strand of PVJL010006398.1, from coordinate 47,178 downwards.
GCCATGTCACCTTGTAGAGTTTTGTAAAAGGCACAGCATCACGAAGCCGGGGCTCTACCGGAGGGTCCCTTCTGAGCCGCGTTCGGGGTCGAGCAGCTCCCCTCGTGCTCTCTCGGCTGTGCGCAGGGCGCTGCCCTGTTCAGCGGTCAGGCGTTTCTCGTCCACGTGCCCGTTTTCCTCCGGCTCCTCTTTCCCTTAGCTCGGGGGGCAGGACTGCGATAACCCGCCTCACGTTCTGGCGTCACGACAGGCACCACAGAGCGTCGGCCTGCCTACAGGTGACGTTCACATTCCCGTCACATCTCTGGCTTCGTGCTTTCCCTCGGTCGTATTGCCTCTTTAATGCGTTGACGAATTTTTGTAAGTTTTAGTAGATTTATCAGGAGGTAATTATCCAGCCCAGTATAACTAGAAGCAGCAGTTAACGTATTCTTTTATTACGATCTTTTTGTTCCTTATTTCATGGGACGTCGGGTAGGGAGAATGGTAGCTTCATCTGCTTGGTTCTCTTTGAGTCCGTCTCCTGGCAGGTGACGATCAGCATTGTTGGTACAGGCGGGGACACTTTATTTTAGTGCTAAAGCAGCTGATGAATAATAACTGTGATTAATAATTATGATCGTGATGATAATGAGGAAAGTTTATTTGACCATTGGAACGTGCCAGGTGCCCTATGCTTGTCGTTCATTATGTTATCGAATCACCATAAAGTGTCTTAATTTCGTGTTACTACTCCTGGTTTACAAAGCATTACCGGAGGCGTCGCGGCCATGTCCCTGGCCAGAGCGCCTGGACAGCAGGTGGCTTTGGAGACGTGGATGAGCAGAGTGCAGCACACCCTCTGCCTTCATGGACCTTCAGGATTTAATCCCTCGGCTACGCCCCGCCCCTGGTTTCAGGACACAGCCTAATGCCCCCTGGGCGGGTCAGGGATGTAACTTTACAGTCTGACAGCCGGTCTCACATCGAGGGAGACGTCTCGGGTGAGGAAAGGACTGTAAGTTATCACCAGAGTAAAACGGGGAGGTCAGCAACGGCCACAGCAGCGTCTCAGTTCCCTGCACGCTGCTTTGCTCAGCGTCGGTGCTGCATGAATGTCAATGCCCGTTTGCTCCCCGGCAGGGAGACGGAATGGGTTGTATCCCCACGTTACGTTTCTTGACCCAGATTGGCAAGGATCCTGTTTCACTTGTGTTATTCCCCCTGGTTTGCAGTTGTTTGCTGGCGTGAAGGCCGGGGAAGGCCTGCAGCTCTTCGAGCAGGGTTCTCGCTCGGCCCACAAGCAGGAGACGCACACCCTGGAGGCCGCGAAGCTCGTGGAGTGCGACCTGAAGCGGACGCTCACCGGGCTCGTCACGCATCTCTTTGGAGACGGTGGGTACGCAGACGCCTCTGGCTCTGGGGGCTTCACTAGTCAGTAGGTACCGTCCTCCCGAAATCCCGGGGGCCATTGCAGCTAGACTTCTTGGTCTAAGTCGTGGCGTAATGGGTCGGGTCCTTAGTGAGGTGGAGCTTCCGGATGGCGCGGTTCATCCACGCGAGCAGCGGGTGGACGTAGGAGCGGGGTTCGCCAGGGCACGGGAAGCGTGGGGACATCCTGCGAGGAGCACCGTCATGGGTGGCGGTCAGGGTCATCCGTGGGGACATGAGTGTTCCCATGCAGCGCTGTCATCATCGGGTCTGACTTGGCCGGCGGGGCAAGATTCTTTTTCTTTTTCCTCATTTTATTTAGTTACTTCATTAAAACTTGTTCTCAACCACAGTTGGCTTTCCGTCGGTTTAGATCGGCGTCGGGTGTACAGCACAGGGGCTACCCATTACAGAACCGAGGCGGTCCCTCCTCCGATAGGTCCGGGCCCGGCCTGGCACTGCCCGTGGTGGTCACAGCATCGCTGGCTCCCTTCCCTGCGCTGTCCTTCACCTCCTCGTGGCTGTTCTGTGACCGCCGGTCCGTGCTCCTCCAGCCCCTTACCCTTCTCACCCACCCCTCACTGCCCTCCCACCCGGCAGCCGTCAGTCTCTTCGCTGCACCTGTGAGTCGTTGTTTTGTTTATTCGTTTCTTTTGTTCTTTAAATCCCACGTGTAAATGAGATCGTACGGTATTTGTCTTTGTCTGTCTGTTTATTCCACTTACATAACACGCTCCAGGTCGGTCCGATGGGGCAAGAGTCTCAACCAGGTGCCCGGGGCCAGGGGAAACCGCTTGGTGTTCAGGTACTGATAACTACTGTCAACAGCCAAACCCTAACATGAACTTCCTGGAGGAGGAGCAGTGGTTCTAGGAGCTGGAGTCTCACTCTAGTCGCTTGCGCTCCATTATTTCTCCAAGAAAACTTTGGTTTGTAATGCATCCCCTTCCAGCCATTTCTCCCTTCCTCGGGATCATATTTTGTTGGTTTTTAGACAGCTGTAAAGAGAAGGTTAGGAGATTTTTTAAAATTGTGACCTGCCATTAAAAAACGTTTAGGAGACAGAAGCCTAGCATGGTTAGGATTCTCTTTCACTCTCTTATTCCTGTGAGCTTTTGAAAAGACCAGCTTTGTTGAGGTATAATTGACATAAGATAAACTCCACGTATTTACAGTTTACAATCTGCTGAGTGGACTGACATAGAATAAACTGAACATACTTACACAGGTTAATAAGTTTTGACATATACACGAGGGCTGTCCGGAGAGTACCGGCCGTGCGATAGGAAAATTAGAGGCGTTTGTGGCTGGGGTTCTCCGGACGCCCTCGCTCACACCTGGGGCACCACCAGCAGAGCCACGATGAGAAACGTCCTCGTCACCCCCCCCACCCCCCCGCCCCCGTTTCCTCCTGTCGCCGGGTAGGTGACCTCTCCCTGCCCTTCCCTGCCCCTCCTCAGCCCAGGCACCCGCGAACCAGTTCGTTTGCACCTTTTAGACTTAGGTAGACGCAGTCTGCGGTGCGTCTGGCCTGGTTGTTTCACGTCGCGTAATTATTTGGAGGTGTGCCCACGTCGTGGTGTGAGTCAGTAGTGCGTTCCTTTTCGCCTATTTGTATTTTGTTGTTAAATCTGTGGGGGTGACATTGATGGGCAACACCGCGTCGGTGCCAGGTGTGCGGGTCTGCAGTGCGTCGTCCACGTGTCGCGCTGCGCGTCCCTGCCCGCCCACCTTTGGACTGCTCGGCGTGCCACTCCGTAGTGTGTCTGTCCTCGCTGCTGCTGGCAGCCACTGGGATTATTTCCCGCCGTTTGCTGTCACAGTGGAGCTTCTAGGCCCCTTTGCGCACTGTCACTTCCCTTCAGTACGCAGCCAGGCGTGGCATGGCCCGGCCCAGGGGTCAGTGTACTTGACCTCTCTGAAATCTGCTCAGCTGCGCCCTGGCCCGTTGTGCAGTCTGACGTGCTTCCGGTTGTGTCCGAAGGTCCCCGTCGCGCTGCGTCTTCCCCAGCCCTTGGCGTAGTCGGCCGTTTTACAGCGGTCTTGGCCATGCTGATGGGCGCGGAGGGGGGTGTCAGGTGGGGCTTCCGCACCCATAGGGAGCGCCAGGTGGACCAGCGCGTCAGCCTGAGAGAGGAGGGGCGAGCGGGGAGGTGACACATGATGTCTCTACAAGGACTAGCGGATCCCTGACCAGGTGCCCACCCCGACGGTGGCCCGCCACGGGCTGTCCTTGGTCACGTTGCGTATATGAACATACGTTTTGGGGTAGTTTTGACGCCGATACAGGAAAGTCGGTGCGGCGGAAAGCCCTGGGCCTGTGTAGGCTCTCGGCTGCACCCCCTCAGCTGGAGCTCCCCTGTTCACTCACAGCTCTTGAGTCACCCCTGTTTGTTCCTGCCTCCGGTTGCTCCTCCTTACGTGTGATCTCACACAGGTATTTAAGAGGATCTTGTTATAATTCAGGAAGCCTCCGACAGGTGTCCTGTCTTAGCAAGATTTGTTAGAATGTCCAGCGCCCTGTCGTCAAGTGCGTAGTTCCTGGAGCACTGAAGGAGCCACTGAACACCTTGCACGCGTGTGACACGCTGACGTGCTCAGCACCGCGGCTGCAGGCCAGTGGCCTTCTCCAGGAGGTAGAGGTAGGATCAGCACAGAGGCGCACGCCAGATGTCAGAGCTGTTTCGGCCACGACGACTCCCTTTGCTAAGGCGTGCACAAAGTAACGGGGGGGATCGGAGGCCAGCCACCTCTCTCAGCAGTGGTGTCACTGACGCTGCCACTACCGGTCTTCCAGTGAGCCAAGAGTCCTTCCGGCTGCAGCCCTGGGACTCCTGTACATGGGAGCCGTTTTTAGCTTGGACTGTGGCAGGGCACCCCCTCATTCTAAATCTGGGCGTGGGGTCCAAGGCAGCCGGGGTACTGCACTCGGGGGCTGTGGCCATGCGGACACACAGGACACATGTGGCGCACCGCAGGTCCCCGTGGGGATGTCGCCAGGCATGGAAGGCCCTCGATGGGCAGTGAATCGTGGGCTGTGAACGATTTCATGGGCTTTGGAAGCAGAATTGGTGTTCATAGTCCCTTCTGGGTGCTTCAGGCTTCACGTGGCCCTGTCCCCCTATGACTGTAGGCTGTGCAGTGACTCAGACCAGAGACTCATTTCCGTATCCGGGGGTGGGGGTGGGACTGGAGAGGTAAACAGGCAGGATCAGGGCAGCAGCAGG
>PVJL010006398.1:20052-42441 GCA_004026885.1 Lyroderma lyra | reverse complement strand
GACTTCCCACCCAAATGGGGCTCCCCCCGGGAGTGAGCGGATGAACTGGGGGCACCGTGTTTCCGCTGGAGAGAGCGTGGCGTTGAGCACCGAGAGCACGGCGCTGCGTCCCGCGTCCAGTACGCTTTTCTGTGAGAAAGCAGGGGCAACAGACACACGTGGGTCATTGCTTATAGCTGGCAGTGACAAGGAAACTGGAAGCTCGCTGCGGTGGTCCAGAGGGAGCGGGATGGGGGTTTTTAAACGTTTCACTTAACTTCAGCTGGTCTTAACTTTTTATTAGCTCCCATAAACTTAGTGTAAAATTAACACACACTTCTGGAAGTGCAAGTTGGTTAGCTCATCCCACGTTGGTCATGTTGTTGATATGTAAATTTGAAGGACAATATAGTAAAACTATTTTTTTCCTTTGGCTCTGATAAGATGTCACTTTCATCTATAGAAACTAGCAGAATTTGCCATGATCTTGACCTAATTCTTCCTCTGCCGGCGAGTTGCAGGGACTTGACAGGTGATTGATTTGGTTTTGGAGGGTCTTGGAAAGGAACAAAGTGGTCTTCGTATTGGAAAAGACATACCCAGTTTTTCACGCGTGTTAAGATTTATTGCCTCCCTGTAACATGTTGCAAATTAATGTTTGCTATTTATTTTACTCAGAATGCAGTAATGGGTGCCGTTAACCAAAGGGCAAATTTGATCACAGGAAAGGGTGGCCTGCCTTTTAACGCTCTTTTCATCTGGCGTCTTTGCAGGACTGGACATTCGATGGGTGGACTGCTACTTTCCTTTCACTCACCCTTCCTTTGAGATGGAGATCAACTTCCGTGGAGAGTGGCTGGAGGTTCTTGGCTGTGGAGTGATGGAGCAACAGCTGGTGAATTCAGGTAGAGAAGAATCCAACCTTTTATTTAGCAGGCTCTTGTGAAAAACCCTCTCTTCTCATTTAACCTCATTTGCATACTCATTTGCCTGTGCATTTGCATCTTCCCGTGGGGCTGGCCTCACCATCCCTCTCTGTCTTCACCTGGCCCTGCAGACTTCTCTCTGACACTTACCTCCGGAAGAACTTCACCTCTGACACCTCACTGTGTCCCGGCTCTTGTTTTTGGACTTGTTTCCTGTCACCACTCACTTGTTGGATTTGCACTTCGTGATTCCCTGTTTGTTGATATGTCGCGTTCCGATTTCCCTCCTGGCATGTGACACATGTTGGGTGAGGACGTTTGCCTTCGGAGCTATTCAAGAACCAAGCCGGGGCGTCATCCTCTGTGGTTCTCCTGCATTCAGAGTAGTGCCCTGCATTCAGCATCTATTTCATAGCTACAGTAAAACAGTCTAAAAATGCTTAGGCCCGAAGCGTGCGGTTGTTTGCTGCCCCGAGTGCTGGGGGTCCCACCTGATGCAGGGTGAGTCGGAAGACGAGCTCTCTGATTAAATTCTACCTCTACGTGCAGGCCCTTGAGAAAGATCTTTCCAGCTCCTCTCTGCCGGGCCATTGCTAAATAAAAACGATAATTTCCAAACTTAGTTTCAGACCTGTGAGCTTTTTCAGAAAGTCAAATATACTTAAATTAAAAAAAAAAAGCAAAAAATAAAAAACCCAAAACCCTGAAGTCAACTAAGACAAAACAAAGAAACAAATGCATGCATACATACATACATACATGAATAAATGCATACATACATTCATTCCTTCAGTGAAAATCATGCAAAAACTCCCCTTCAGTCTAAATATATGAGGGTGGGCGCGGGGGTCAGGCTGTTTTGGGTCCAAAACTGCGGAGCACTCGGCGCGGGGTGGGCAGGGGCGCTGTCGTGCGCAGGCCGTGCGTGTCCATCACCGTCGTGACACGGGCAAACGCGCTGGAAGCGTCTCCAGAAACATTCCCGGAAGCTGCACGCAGCCTCTCTCAGCACCACCAGCCGGTGCCCGGATGCAGAGGGGCCCCCAGGACGCTCACCCAGCAGGGGAGCCTGTGCCACACGGGGCCGCCCCCAGGAGAGCATTCCGGTTTTTTTGGAGTCCCTCCTCGTGCAGCCATCTTAATAGAAAATACAAAATACTGGGAGCAGCGATGTAAGATTGAACCCCTTCTTGAGTGGGAGCTCGCCTTAAATGCTTCCGCGGTGTCTGTGTTGTGTGTTTTAGATCGGAAGGAACCCTGGGCGTCCTCTTCCCAGAAGTGTTTGGTATCACGAGCTGGAACCGAGAGAGCGAGTCCGGGCGTGCTCAGCTTTCATATCGCTGGTCACTTGGAATTGTGCTTCCTGGTCTGTTTTCCAGTCTCCTGGATGGGTTTCTCTGAGGTGTATTCACACAGAAAGTGGTTGACTGTGGTTATCTGAAACAGGTTTCTAAGCCATTATTACACATGGATGCGACCGCTGTCCTGCAGTTAGGTCAGCCACGTCAGGTGTCCCCAAAGGCAACGGCCAGGTGCAGAGAAGAAGACACCTAAGATGCACGTGTGTTTGAGAGACCCACAGTGGTGGTGGGCTGTGCTCTAAGCTGCTGGGAAATTGTACGCATAACATTTAAAGTACTATCTTGAGAGAGAGAGAGACTGCACAGGAAGAGATGATTTTAGAAAGGAAATCCTGCGTAGGCTTTGCTGTTTGAACTTGAAGTTGCCGTGACGAAGTTCTGCTCTGTTTGCTCAGACTCGAGTGGGCTTTGACATCTGTAGCTAAATTTTCGAACTGTGTGCCTGGCGGTGACTCACCAGACGGCGTGCGTACAGCTCGCATTCTTGTGGCTGAGTTCGGGGGCATGAAGACTGACGGTGTGCCCTTCGTCCCTCTGGTTCTCCTCCAGTGCCTTCCTCTCCCTCCCTCCGCTCCTCTCCTGCTGTGTTAACAGAACTTTCGAGAAGCGGTAAAGTGGATGGTCTCAGATTCTCCTTCTTTAAAGGTTTTGCAGACCTGCGGGTAAACGATGGCGTAACGAGAGGCCAGAGGCGCTGACGGCAGACGGCAGCCAAGCCCTCGCCGTGTCCAGCACCTCTCTAACCTTCTCCATGGCTCCTCTTATTGCACCCTTTTGGTGCTGAAAGAAAGAACTTCCTCTTGTCCCAGTGCTGAATATTTCGTGCACAATTTGGGCCAAAATACGAATTTCACAAGGGATTAATTATAGTTGGCAGTCTATGTTACTGTTTTCCTAACTACCCTATAAACAACTAAATAATAAATAAAACTTGCAGAAAACATGTATTTGCACCCAGCCCCTGCTGTCAACTTCGATCTGTGCCGCATCAAAAGGGTCTGAGTGGAGCTGGCGTTGTCTGTGTCCCTCAGAGTGTCGTCTGTGTCCCTCAGAGCGTCATCTGTGTCCCTCAGAGTGTTGTCTGTGTCCCTCAGAGCGTCGTCTGTGTCCCGCAGAGCGTCGTCTGTGTCCCTCAGAGTGTCGTCTATGTCCCTCAGAGCGTCTGTGTCCTGCAGAGTGTCTGTATTCCTCAGAGCGTCGTCTGTGTCCCTCAGAGTGTCTGTGTCCCTCAGAGCGTCGTCTGTGTCCCTCAGAGTGTCTGTGTCCTGCAGAGTGTCATCTGTGTCCCGCAGAGCCTCGGGAAGCTGATTGGGACCAGACGGCGGGATGTGGTCCTGCGACTTGCCCGGGTTTTCTGACAGCAGTCACCCGCACACTGTGCCCCCCCGAAGAGGAAGGTGCGTGGTTCTGAAGTGGCCAGGAATGCGTTGTGAGTAAATGATGCGAACACAGAGAGGGAGGACGCGCGCCGGGCACACGGGCGACAGCACGTGGAGCCCCATCCCGCACTCCCTCGCTGCCCCCGCAGAGGGGCAGCACCGCCTGTGCGCTCCCTCCTGTGGCGTCGTGCCTGCCGGTGCACTGCCGACCCGAACGCTCGTGCACGCCCCGCGCACCCCGCGGCCCAGTGTGGCGTCCGTCCGCGTTTCTGGGCATAGCGTGGGGGAGGCCCTTCCAGAGTGGGGTCACTTCACCTCTCGTTGGCGTCCCGTGTCCCGCCGTTTCCTGTCGGACCCTCCAGGTCTCGTGATGATGCGGTGGGTGGTGGCTGTGGTCGTGACATGGTGGTTTTTTTCCTCGAGATGTTTTGAGGACAGTACTGAGTCATGTCCCCAATTCCTATGCAGTCATTTCCCTCTGGGCTGACTCAGGCTGCTCGTCCTTCCAGGCAGTGCGTGGGGCATGGACTTCTCAAAGCAGCCCGGGGGTGACAGTGGGTGGTGACCACGCCGCGAAGGGGGCACCACTGCCCGAGCCCCCGTGCGATTTAGAAGGTTGTGCGTGGAGGCCGGGACAGCCTGCTCCGGCGTGGAAAATAGCTTCTGAAAAATGGACCCACCTTCCTGACCTCTTCGCTGAAAGAAGGCACTCCTCTGGGAAAACCTGGTAGACACGTGCAGGAGGAGTTTCCACTTTCCCACAGTCCTTTTCTGCTGTTTGTTTGTCTGTCAGATAGTTTTTACGTCTCTTCCAGGGCTGCAGAAGAGCAACCGCGCGCAGCCCGTGCCTTTGAAGTGACAGCACGTTGGGGCGTGCCGGAAACGATCGCGGTACGCGTGGTGGCGGTGCAGGGACGGGCCGGAGCGCACGGGCTAGGCCCCGGCCTGCCTACGTTCAGGGTGGGATGTTGTTCGTAGGGGCGTTTGTCGTGTGCATCGGGGGTGAGGTAGGTCCCTGCTTGCGGTTATGTGCTCGGTCTCTGCTTGGCTGCCCAGTTGGCATGCCTTCTGCTGCTTTTCCTGCGCGAGAACACTGTTTGCAGTCTGTTCCTCTCGTGGGTAGCCAGTCTCCACAGACACGCTTGTGCCATTCAGCGTCGTCGATCTAAATGGGGAAACTTTTAGGTGGCGTGGACCAGGACTGTAGCAGTATTGTGTTACATACAAGTGCACGTGCCACTTTTGTGCTTCGTGTCCTTTGTAGGTAAGGCATCGTGCTGGACAGAGAGGCAGGCACTAAAGCCATTGCGATGCGACCCCCCCGCAGAGCCGTGGGTGTGGGAGCGGAGGTAGAACTGTGTAACCAGGGCCTGTAGCTTCAGTGGCCTTCGCGGACTGTGTAACCAGGGCCTGTAGCTTCAGTGGCCTTCGCGGATGGACTTTTGGGAGCTGTGAAGAGGGAACTCCTGTCTGTCGGTTAAATCAGTAGAGGCATCGTGGGGGTGGCATTTGAACTAAGTGGGTATTAAACATTGAATGTCACGTGTGTGCCTCGTCACCACCTGAGGGGCATATTTAAAACGTCTGCTCATCAAGTGTCAGAGGCTGTAGGTCTGACATGGGGACCAAGGTGCATTCTAAGCCCATACCTTGGTAATTCTAGTGAACGACCTGCGCTCAGACCGCACCTTAATAACTCCGTCTTTGGACAGGTAGGATATTTTCCTTAATTTCGGAGTATAATTAGAGTATAATGAACTACACATATTTAAAATGTATAATTTGATCCATTTTTGACATATATACCTGCTAAATCACCATTATAACCAAGGTATTAAACATTTTCATCACAAACCAATGTTTCCTGCGCCCTTTCTGTAATCTGTCCAACCTCCCCCCCCACCCTCCCCCCCACCCCCGTCTCCAGGTAATTGATGGCCATGTAGGTTGTTTCCAGTTTTGGGCTAGTACAAATAAAGCTGCTATGAATATTTACATAAAAGTGTTTGTGTGGACATGTTTCCATTTGTCTTGAGAAGAAAACCTGGGAGTGGAATGGTCTATGAGTGTGAAATAGATCAATGCAGTTGACTAGTGTTCAGCTGTTTTATGGCTGCTGATTGTTTCGGTCCTAGTGGTGTATCCATTTCTCAGCAAAGAGTGTTACAGATTTTTACTGTGATTATGGACCGATCTGTTTTGCTCTTTTATTCTATCAATTTTTCTTCAAGTTTTTTGAAGCTGTATTATTTGGTGCATACACTTTTATAACTGTTACGTCTTCTGCATGAATTGCCCCTTTTATCATAATGAAATCCATCTTTATCTCTGGTAATTTTCTTTTTCTCAAAGTCTCTTTTATTTATATTAAAATGCACATTCTAGCTCTTGCTTGGTTACCTTTATGTTGTTTTAGCTACATGTATTATGTGTACATTAAAACCTGCATAATTCAGTGTTAAAACTTTTTTTCTTTAAATAGTCATATGCATTTTAAAGAAGGGAAGAGGAAAACAGTATTCTTTTATATTTACCGAGTTATTTACCATTTCTCTTGTTTTTCCCTCATTCCTGAAGATCCATCTTTCCTCCTGATGTTTTCCCCTTCATATGGAAAACTTCCCTTAGTGTTTCTCATAGAGATGGGTTTCTTAGTGTTCCTTTGTCTGAGAATGTCTTTATTTACCATCTATCATAAAGGTTATTTTTTTAAAATTTATTTTTATTGTTAGACTTATTGGGGTGACATCTGTTAGCAAGGATTACATAGGTTTCAGGCAAACAATTCTACAGCGCATTGTCACCTTGTATAAGAAGTTCACCACCTAATGTGACTTCTCTTACCATCACCTTATATTTAGCTTCCCCCCCTCCCTCCTCCCCACCCCTCTCCCTTCTTCCCTTCCCTCCCCACTCGTCCCCAAATAAGCATTAAACTATTGATTGTGTCCAGGGATCATTAAGGATATTTTTATTGAGCATAGAATTATGGATCAATAGATGGTTTTTCTTAACAATGTTTCGCTGTCTTCCCTCACTGCAGTTTCTGTGGAGAAGCTCCTAATCATTTATTTCATTTGTGTTCTCCTGTATGTAATATGTTATCCTTCTCTAGCTACTTTCAAGGTTTATTTCTTTATCTTTGTTTCTAGCAGAGTCATTTTGATGCGTGTAGGTGTGGTTTGCTTTGAGTTTATTTGTTTGCAGTTTCTTGAATCTGTAAATTTATGTCTTTCATCAATTTTGGTAAGTTTCTGGTCATTCTTCTTTAGGTTACGTTTCTGTTTTGATTTCTTCCTCCTCCACTTCTGGAACTCAAATTGCATACAGAGTAGATTTTTAAATTTTTATCCCAGAAGATTCCAAGACTTTGCTCACTTTTTTCTGTCTTTCTCTGTTTTTCATGTTGGGGAATTTCTATTGATCCATTTCTGTGTCCATTGATTCTTTCCTCTACCATTTCCTACTTTACTGCCTTAGTTATCAAATACATTTTTTATTTTTAGATATTTTTCAGTTTTATAATTTGTATTTGATTCATTTTATTGTAGTTTCTAATTCTCTGCTAAGAATTTCTGTTTTTTAATTCTCTCAAGTGTGTTTTTCTTTACCTCATTCATTAATAGCATAGTTATAGAGTTATTTTAAAATCTCTGTCTGATAGTTCCAATCTTAGGGTCATCTCTAGGTAGACTTCTGTTAAGAATTGGAAACCTTTTCCTTTTTCTTTGTAAAATAATTTTGGATTGTGTGCTGGACATTGCCAGCAGTAAATTGTATAGTCTCCATGTCCTGTTACAATACTGTGGTGACTATTGATACTTTGTTTCAATAGATGATCAACCTGGTGAGGTTTAGGCCTTAGTTCTGACTTGCTTCCTGTGGTACTTCAGGGGTTAGTCTGAGACTTGTGTGAACGGTAGAGATGTCTGCTCAGCCTTTTCAGCTGTTGCTGTGCTGGTTTGAGCCTGGGCTGTGCACATGTAGCTAGGAGGTTGTCAGGTTGATACCTGTGCAGGTAGAACGAGGGCACTCTTTCTGGTTTCTGTCTGCTCCACCTCACAGAGGCCCTTCACCCGAGTACTGAAAGGCAGGTTTCTCTTCACGTCTCAGTTGCCTGTGATGCTGTGCGCTCCGAAAACAAACACAATAAAACTCCATGAAACTCATTCTGTGTAGGTTGCTTCTCTAAGTTTTGACTCTGTAACTCAAAATCTGTCCACTTGTTTACTTTTCAGAATGCTCTGTTAGTTGTTCTGCACACTTGTCTGTGATGGGATTTGAAATCAGAGCGAGGGGCAGTGGGCTCATGACCCTGTAGTGGGACTGAACACTAGGCTGACCTGTGGAGACGCTCCGGGTACAAGGGTAACCGCATGCCAGCTCAGTGGTGCCAGAGGAGTGAGGGTGTGGGCTCCACCGCGTTTTAAATCCTCTGACGTTACTGGTCAGATTCTCGTAGGGAATCATTGAAGTCGGATAACCGGCTGAGACCGTTGAGGTCTGGCCATCTCTGGCTCCTTCCTCTCTCCCTTTTTCTTTCTGCCTCATTGCCTGCCTTCCTTTTCTCCTAACTTTCCTTGCCTCTTTAAGTCCGTCTTCCAGAAAAGCAAACAAGGGAGACTCGGTCCTGTGTGTGTGTGTGTGTTTTGCCTTATAGGTCCTCCTGGTGGCATGTTTTCCAGTTGTCAGAATAGAGATGCCCGTTCAGATATTTACTTCGACTGTTCGTTTTCCCTTTCCAAAATGGATAAGGTGGCGAGACTTTTTTCCTGCTGTGAAAGCAATCTACGGTCATTGAAAAATTAAGAAAATAAAACACGAAAGGAAAAACGTAATTCCATTGCCACTTAGGTGAAACTCTAAAACTATGCACATGTATAATTATTAGATATATGTAATAATATATATGTAAAAATATATATGAATAGTACTGTCATCTTTATAGGTTGCCATCGTATTCTCCAGGTTTGTGGCTTTTCTTCTTTTTCCCTAAGTTGCTCTTTTATAAATGGGATATACATATCTCTTACCTGAGTGGCTTTAGGTTTCTTTACATAACATCATTCTCCAAAAACATCACTTTGTCAGGGAGCGTGAGTGGGTGTGAGTTGACAAGTTCCGTAATGATGCCCTTCTGCTTGTCATGCTTGATTCTGGCGTTTCAGTCCCCGGTGTTACTGCTGTGTCATTCTTATTTTCAGCACCGGGATCCTAGGTGGCTTCCCAGCAGCTACGCCCTCTCTCCCACCGCTCTGACAGGCTCGGCCCCCCACCCCCACCCCTGCCCCGCTGTGGCAGTTTCTCTGGGCTGGGCAGGGCAGGGATGCTCCGGGACGTGCTTGCCCGCCTAGGAGGCATAGCCTGGAGCTAGCTTGGCAACTCCATTTGCACTGTTTGCACAGAATCTGATTGGTTTCCTGGGATATTTTTTAGTTCCTTCTCATGCTGCTCAGTATTTCTGTTATTGGAAGAGAAGTAAAGGGTTTGGTAGCTTGATTCAGTTTGTGCTGTGCATATCCATCTCTGGTATTTTTGCAGCTGCTGGACTGTCTGTGGAGTCATTTCTACGCAAGGACTTTTGGAAAGCAGAGAGTCAGGTCTGTGTATTATTTTCAGGTCTGACGTCTTGTATATTCGACAAATATAAAGCAACTGTGATTTCATTCCTCCTCCTTTCCCTCATCAGTGTGAACTGAATTTTCCCGTTTTTCCAGCTGTTTTCCTCCCATTTTTGAAACAGTAACCCCAATAACACAACCCAACTGTTAGCTTTTGACACTTTGAAGCTGATGGAGTCCTTTGTGCGTTTCCAAAGGAGAGGTTCAGAGTAGAAAGAAATGGAACTTGGCCAAGATGGGATTGTTGCAGCTGGTCATTTCTTTCATCAGACTCCATTATTGTCCCCAGTTCTCCCCCACGTCCCCCCGCTTGTGTCCATGCACTTCGCCTGTGACTTGTTAGCACTCTCCCCTGTGGGAGGCCTACCCTTCTCTCCTGGGTTGAGTTTTCGCTTGGCCACCTGACCACGTTGGCTAAAGGGATATTAGCAGATGCGATTCAGGGACTTGAACTGTACTTGGCCGTTGGTTTTGTCCTCTTTCATGTTCACCTTTGTTATGAGATGAACGTGTGTAGCCTGATGATTCTAGAATAGTCAGAGCATGTGGAGTGGACCTGAACCAACCGTGGAGCCTGAAGCCCAGCCCGGTCTGGACCAGCTGAGCCCCAGCCCACAGAGGTGTGGGAGTGGTCGTCCTCTGAGTCTGTGCAGCAGTGTGTCTGCCCGCAGTGTCCGTCTGATGAAATGGGCATGGTGGGTGTCCTGCATGTGTTCCTCGGCTGCCCCAGGGCTCACGGCGTGCTCACGGTTCCCCCTTCCAAGGCCACCACACAGAGCTCACTTAGTTCATTCGAGCTTTTGCCTCACCACCTCCCTCTTCAGCTTAGTGAGAAAGATGATTGGAAAAGAGCTTGACTTTCTCTCTTTTTCTCCCTCCCTGGAGAAGCCATGCCATAGAGTCCCAGGATTTTAGTTTGTGTAAGTGGTCATTCCCTAAACCAGACAGGGATTGGAGGTGGGGTTTATCTAGAAGGTTCTCCCCCTGGGAGTTTTCTGAAATGCTGCTGACGTGGAATAGTGTGTGTGCATGCATGCGTGCGCACTTTCTCGGTGTAACCTTTCTAAGGTTTGAGAGCCAGGCGTCTGACTTTCATCAGTCTCAGGCAGGAAACTCTAGAATCCCTGCACCGTAAGCTTCCGGAGAGCAGGGAACGGTTGGACTTCGGTCACTGCTGTAGTCCCGGTTCCTGGAACCAAGCCTGGCACACCATAGGTGCTTGGTATGTGCGTGTTATAAAATGAATGGTCGGTCCACAAGGGGTGGACACCCCGGCCTCCTCCTGACCTCGGCTGTTCTTTGTCCAGGCCCATTGAAACAGTAAAATGAGGAGGGAAACTGCCCTCTTTTCTCCCCCTGGTCCGCAGCGCACCCACCGACGCCCCATGCAGGACGCCAGCGAGCAGGACGGCGCCGCGGAAGCTCTCGGGCCTCGGGGCACGGCCTGCGGGCGGGTCTGGGCTCCTCACCTCCTCGTGTGCACATTGAGAGCCCTGGATAGTAGTGCGAGCTCGGGTTTCCTTGTAGCTTCGCCTCCGGAACTAACCAGACACATTGAACATTAATAAAACCCACGGAAGTTTGTCCTGTCGGGGCTCTGGTGTAGAGGTTGGGTCCTCACACTCCTTAAGGAATCCTCGGAGACTTAAGAAAGAAAGAAAGAAAGAAAGGGGCGCTCACGTAATTGAATTTGATTTAAACCTTGAAACACTCGCTTCCTGGGACCACGGCGGCCGCTCTGCAGGCTGGTAGGGTCGTGCTCCTCGGTGGCTCACTTCAGAAGTCGAAGAGTCAGTCATGGCACCGTGGGGACAACACGATCTGCTGAGGTCACGGACCCAGCGCCCCAGACAAGACTGGCCGCAGACCCTGTGGGCGCGCGGCACCCCAGCGGCTCCCTTAGACGCCGGCCCGAACCCCCTCGCACCCTGTTTCTCCTGCGGAGACGGTGTTTTTGGAGCGGACGCAGCCCCTGCCCCCCAAGTCACGGAGCACGTTTCTGTCCTAAAAAGAGCTCGTCTGAACTGTCGGGGCTTCGCGCCCCACAGAGGCGGGGCGCACCCCGATGAGCTGCGCGGGGTGACCATGGCCCCTACCCCTTGGGGCGGGCTGCCCGGGCCAGGCTGTCTGGGTCCTGCCCACGTCCGTGCGTGTCCGCCTCTCGGAGAGCAGCAGGCCGACGGGGGTCCACGCGGGGCGTGTGGCACGCAGACACCCCCCTTCCCGTGGGCCGGGGAGCAGCAGGCCGACGGGGGTCCACGCAGGGCATGTGGCACGCAGACACCCCCCTTCCCGTGGGCCGGGGTCGTCCTCCGTGCTTCCTGGCCCATGGCCGGTCACTTCTCGGTCGCCGCGGAGGGGGCTGGGCGTCGGGGGTGTTGGCTGCTCAGAGGCGGGGGTGGGGAAGAGCAGGGATCAGAAGGACCCGGCGTCTCAGGGCTCATGGTCGCCCTGGGGAGCTCCTGCTGAGTGGTGGCCTTGGCCACGAGGGACACAGGGGCGTTCGCTGCAGAAAACGGCAGGCGCTGCCGGCCCAGAGATGCGCCTGCGCGGACAATTACGTTTGCCTCTTAACATCTTTGAGTCTTAGCACCTGGTCTCCAGACTGAGAATGCTAGAATGTTCCTGGTTGGTCTGGGGTCAGCGTAAATGAATGAATGCTTGTACGTGCTTAGCGTGGTCGCCGGTGGGCAGGACACAGTGAGAGGGCTCCACCTTCCTCCCCTCCCCTTCACCCTTCCGTCTCAGGAGAGGGGGCTCGAGTTCGAAATACCGTCAGGTGTCGTCAACTCTGTCGTCACCTTCTCCAGAGCTCCGTCTTGGCCTGCAGGCTGCAGTGCGCTGACTCCCGTTGCGGGCGAGAGGAACGTCATGTTCAGAGGTCAAGAGCAACGCGGAGCTCGCGGGAGCCCTGCCGTACCCTTGCCTCAGCTGGTGTCCCCGCACCCAGGGACGTGCACTCACACGATGGGCCCTCTCAGGTCACCACCGTCACTGCGTCGGAGCTCTTTCCCTGGCGGTGACTGAGGTCCCACCGTTGGCTTCCTTTGCCTCGACTGCCCTTCAGGACGAGTTCGGGGGGACAGAGGCTCAGGGCGTTCGACGGGATTGGAGGTGCCGTAAGTGCCCCCGGCGCCCTGCGTCACCGCTGATGCCGACCCAGGCATGCGAGCTGCTTCCATGCCGAGCCTTCCGCGTGGTTCTGGAAGAAGTTCCTTCTGGATTAATTTGCACATAAAGTCCTATTGTTCGTCTCATTTGTATCCTGCCACCCCAGGAAGAGGGGAATGGGTGAACAGCCTTCGGTGCCGACCCGTAGCCTGCGCCCCCACCGCCAGCTCCGTGCCGTCTGTGGGAGCCCGGGTGCGCCTGGCGGGCGTGGGAGCCGCCCCCTCGCCGTCTGTGTGTGTGCGTAGAACGAGCAACGTCGCACGGCGTTTCGTGAAGATTCGGTTTTTCCTGTCTTCAGGAAGCCTGTTCTGCTTGGTGTCTAATTCTCCGAGAAGTCGGTGCGGTGGCTCTCAGGCTGTCACACCAATTCGGGATTTCGAGCTCACTGCTTCCTGCCCTCATAATCCATGGAGAGGTGGCTGGCTGAGACTTTTCATGGCTCCAGGCCCGATCCTGTGGGCTCACGGCGACATTCGTCTCGGCGGCACAGGGCTAATATGTGCTACTATTCCTGCTAGATTTTCGTGCAAGTAAGGGACGCAAAGTTAGGGCTGATGCTCTAGTCTACACAGCTGCTGTTTTGTCTTGGAGTCTGCTGTACGTGGAAGCTCTTTGGACTCTGTGGTGGTCACTCGGTGCAGTCCGTGGGACTCTGACCTCCTTGAGGGTGTGCACCGTGCTGAATTCGTGCTTGTCAGTGGGTGCAATATTTAGAAATACCGAAGAAATGCTGAGTTCAGCGGGCGGAGAGGGAGTTGGGTAGTCTGTGGCCAGGAGACCCTTTGAGTCAGGCCCAGTGCCTCACGGAGCGAGGCGTAGCTGGGTGCGGAGGTGACAATGGATCGGGAAGGTAGGTTGGGACATGCGAGGTCGGACAGTTAAGTTCGCGAACCTGCCGGCGTGTGCTTACAGGGGCAGCACTGCACAGACTACTCTTGGGGAGTCATAAACTGCTGCCCCCGAAAGCGCACAGCGGCAGGTTCCCGAACTTCATTGTCAGATCTTGGGGACGACGACGGCTCTGCCGGCCGTTCCAGAAAAGGAGTTCCAAAACGGCTCTGAAGGGTGGACTGGGCTCTGGCGTCGGTGCACAGCTTCCCGGGGGGAGGACTTCGGAGGCGACCGCAGTGATACTCAACGACGAGGTGCTCGTGTGTAGCACTTTTTCTAGGACGAGTTCATGGACCTAACTGTCTGACCTCTGTAGAGCTGGAGGCACAGGAGGCCATACGTGAGGGTGGGAACAGGGAACCCCTGTTCTTTCCCTCTGCTCCTCTGTGCTCTGAGCAGCTCTCGAATGTGCCACGTGTGCTCCGGTCAGTGTCCCCGACAGGACGCAGGGCATTCCCACTGGCCCGTCAGCGAGCATGGCGATCTGTTACAGCTCTGCCTCCTGCTGGTCACGAGCTGTGGACGAGAGGAGCTCGCTGCTGACTGCTTTGTCATCGGTGCGGCCCACACGCCTCGTCTCCCGTAGACACTCAGCAGGTGTTCATGGCGCCTGTGGGTGGGCGAATGCATTTTGGTGCCAAGCCTCCACTTCTGTGCTGGGAGACAGATCGGCTGGAGCGAGAGGGGAGGCGGTGATACCGGCTGGGGGCATCACGCGGTGGCCGAGGACAGGAGTGGTGCAGGCCTGACTCATACCTGTGCCAGTAGAAGTTCAGGGGAGGACGTGGGTGCTGGGGACCCGAGGAGGCAGAACTGACAGTGAGCAGCAGATACGACAGTGTCACTCGGGGCCCAGCGAAGCAGAGGAGTGAAGAGAGGGCACCTGAGGCGCACCTGGTCGTGCCGTGGTCCAGATGGGTTGTTGGGGCGCAGGGACGCTGCACTGTGACGAGCTGAGAGTTAGCCTAACTGAGATGCTTTGCTTCGAAAACTATTACTGAGGGCTGCACAGCCGAGTGACCAGTGGCATGCTAAAGCATTGTTTGCTGAATTATTTCATTTACTCAGGTCTAATCATAGCACAGCCCTAGGAAGGCTGTGAGGCAGCAGCACCTATAGACGGAGACACGTCTGGGTGAAACAGAAGTCACAGGGCCACGGGGAAAGGAACACTAAAGTAGGAAAACCGTCAAGGGTTAAGGCTGCAGCGGGGAAACCCACTATGTCACTTGCTGTGACGGGACCTCGCTGTGTCTCTCTGGCTGCCTAATGGTGACAGGAAAGAGGGAGAGTAATCAGTCCTGGCCACAGTGCCTAGAAGGCGAGAGCGTGCCCTGTTTTATGCTTTTAGGGACAGCACAGTACTCACGCCCAGTCTTGCGTTCATGGAAGTCTGGGAGGAAACGCCCCTCACCTGTGAGGCAGATGCCTTCAAAACAACCGCGCTTCCTAACGTTCTTGTTTTCGGTCCCTCACCTTTCCTGACCTGTGGGACAGGCTCCATGCGCTCCGCTAAACGCTACGGGTTTCACACGCCGCGAGGCCGGTTGTGAAGGGCCCCTGTCCCTCACGTCCGCGGGCTCTTTGCACGCCCGGTTTCCGTCGTCATCGGGTGGGTCGGTGAGTGTGTGTGGGTGCGGCCAGACGCCTTGTCAGTTCGAGTCTGCAGGGGATTCTCAGGGAGCTCACGGTGCCAGTGGGCCGTCCAGGTCCAAACCCACGGAGCGTGCGTCACGCGCAGGAGCCGAACCGGACGAGCGTGCCGGAGAGTGGGCGAAGCCGTACGCGATCCACGGCGCCGTCCACGCTGGGTCATCAGGTGGCGGCCTGTGACTTCAGGGGGCGAGCGGCCCGTGGCCACGGGAGGTTTGAGAACCAGAGGGGTGCGTGGTAGCCTCAGCGTTTTTATGGTTGGAAATGGAATCGTCACTCGATGCTTTTTAGCGAATTCTGAGTTTTCGTAGGGTCTTTGTAAGCGTCGTGCACTTCTCCCTTCTCTTCGTAGAGAATGCGCCTGGTGGTGTCGTCAGTACCGTGTGGGGGACTGCGTCTGTCCCCCGTCCATGGGGCTGCGGCCACCGCGCTCTCCTGAGGTCACTACTCACAATCCGTGCGTCCTGACTGAACAGCCTCTCAAGTGGCTGGTACACAAACACTGGTTTTTTTAAGGGGTGCACAGTCAGGTCTTTGTCATCGTGATCTCGTTATGGCCTGGGGACTCTCAGTGCTCTGAGGGCTGCGGCCCAAGCCCTAGGTGCGGTGCCCTCCCTGCGGGGCAGTGCCCGCCCCCCCGCCACACAGGCCTGTCCGTTCTCCTGTCCTGCCCGGGCCGTCCACGCACCCCCTTCTTGGGGACGGCCCTGCGGGACGTGTGAGGGCCCCCACGTGCTTGTCCCCGGCCAGCGTTGCCCCGCGATGAGGTGATGGTGCCCGTGTGCTGCTCCTGTAAGTGCCCCACAAGGACGAGGACCCCAGTGGTCCTTCCCAGCGGGCCCCCAGCCTCGCACAGCGGCTGCCGACCGCACACCCCGGTTTTGCAACAACAGCGACCCTGGCTGTGAGGGTCCCTTCTCGGGTCTTCGTTGCAGACGCTCTTGCCTGTCGTGCATTTGTCACTTGTTTCTTAGCCTGCAGAAGGTTACTGAGCACCTTTTCTCTTTTAAATCTTTGAGGAGGATTCCAGAAAGCCGCTTCAAAGGTGATACCGGCCTCTGGTTGTTGCCTTTAAAAATACGCACACTTCTGGTGCCCAGGGGAGACCTCTGGGTGTGTGCCCGTCTCCAGGGAGCCCGCGGGGAGGCCAGACGGTGACGGCCGTGCGGGTGGCGGCGCCGATGCGAAGGGACGCCGTGGCCGAGGTCCCAGGAGTCTCAGCAGCAGCGGTGTGAACGGCAGGCGAGTGCACCCCCGTTTCCCTGACGGAAGGTTGGGGTGCTTCCGCCTTTCTGCTCCCGGCTGGTTCTTGTTCTCCTTACTGTTCTGTGTCCTGCAGGTCCTCAGCATTTTCAAAATAAAATTCATCGGGAATCGATAACTGCTTTCTGCTTTTATCGCTCTTGTTTAGGGGGCACTGAAAATGCAAAAGCCAGGGGTGGCGCGGGGCAGCGGGGAGAGCGTCCTGCTTGGCGTCCGGGGGCTGGGGCAGTTGGGGGGGGTCTCACAGCTGGCGGACAGACGTGCTGGCTGACAGGGACCTCCAGGCCCCTGTCTGCTCGTCTGTAAGAGGAGGCGGTTCGAGGTGACAGTCAGGGTTGTTTGTAGCCCCAGCTTGTGCTCGCCTACCGCGCGCCGAGTCCGTGTGTCCGTCCGTGGGCCTGTGTGTGGGCGAGGGGCTCCTGGGCCTGCTGGCACTCGTGCTCCAGGGCTTCAGTGCCCGCTGATGACAGTTCTGTGTGACGGGAGGGTGTGGTCAGCAGGGAGGACTGAGTGTCCCTTTCCCCGTCCCTGTCCCTGTCTGTCCCCACCACCTGACAGCAGGGACGTGGGGAGGCTGAGGGCGGCCCCCCTGCCTGGGCCTCGTGTGACGTAACATTGCCCGGGGCCCAGAGACCCAACGAGGAGGCGACCCCCATCGTGCAGTTAGGGGTTCTTTAGGGAACTCACGTGCAGAGCAATCGCGGCGGGTGGCAGGTGCACGGATGTCCCCTGCACGGCTGGCAGGCCCGCGGGCTTAGGGAGCACAGGGCAGGATGGGTGGGGGACTGGGTGTGACCCTCCAGAAGAGGGCAGAGAGCCCCGCATGCTTGCCCGGGACAGGGTGCTGGCCTGTGCAGGGGGCCGGCCCGCGGGGGTGCAGGGCGGGGCCGGGCACTGGGCGCCATCTCCGCTCCGGGCAGGCGGGGGTCTCGTCCGGGAATGGTGTCTCCTCCACACCGTGTGAGCCCCTTTCCCGCCCGTTGGTGGGGTTTCCAGCGAAGCCTTGGACCACCCCTCACCCGTCCCCTCACCCGTCCCCTCACCCGTCCCCTCACCCGTCCCCTCACCCGTCCCCTCACCCGTCCCCTCGGTGGCGGGCAGGCGGGGCTCGGGCTGCGGGCCCTGTCGTCTCCAGGCGCGCTTGCAGCACTGTGTCACCACCTCCGTTGGCCAGTGTCACCCCTGTCGTCACAGCCTGCTCGAACGCTCTGCCTGGACAGCTGACCCCTGGGATCAGAGACTGTCCCTCCTGGAACGCCCCCAAACCCCCGTTGTGCCGCCCACACCGTGAGGGGCAGGGCTGGCCGGCCCTCACCGGCCGTGTGGCCTGTGCCTAACGCGGTGCCCGCCGCAGCCCCGACGTGCAGGCGGCTGCTGGGCCCTCCTGCGCTGGTTACTACGGCAGCACGCCCTGCCGTGTGGTCGCTGCGGGCTTTGCTTGAACCCTCTGCATCCGAGCTCCTCGGCAGCGGGGCCTCCGTTTGTTTCGTTATTATTTATTCCGTCCCTGGAAGCACCTGGGGCCTGGAGCCTGAGTATTTGCTGACCTGAAGCAAACAGAACCGACTTCTTGGACCGTCACAGCTGAGAGGTGGGAGTGGCGTGCGGTGTCCATTCCTTCTCCTCGGCGGGAGGGACTGAGTCCAGGAACAAGTAATTGGTGAGTTGCGGTCTCGGCCAAGGCCAAGGCCAGAGCTTGGGGGTGGGGCAGAGGGCCGGGCGTGAAGGAGTGAGGGGCACCGCCGTCTTGGAAGCCTTCGGGTCGCTCCCTTCGTGGAGCAGTGCGTGCTGCCGTCTGCACTCGGGCCGCGGGCAGAGCGCCCCGGACGCTTTGCTTCGCCTCTGCAAAGGCCCTGCCCCACGGTGGACGTGAGACGCGGGTCCCCTGGGCGTGGCTTCCTCTGGCTTCCTCTGCGCGCGGCGTGGGGGCCACCCTGCCGTCTGCCCCTCGGGTCTGTCTCGGTGGAGTCCCCTGTGATCAGCCCATGGCTGGAGATGCCGCCCCAGCTCCGTGGGAAAGGGGTTTGGGCAAGAACTGGCTGTCTCGTTCCTGCGAATGGCGGGGAATGAAGCATCGTTTGTCTCCCTGATGTTTTTCGTTTCAGGAACCAACAGGGGCAGATTTAGGGTGTTTGCAAACATGCGGGAAGCAATTCGATTGCAGGAAGAATAAAATCTCGGCCGGGCAAGCACACGTGTACCTGTTGTGGTGAGAAGGGCCAGGCCTGCAAAGGGGACAGTGCTCCCCTGGAGGCATTGTGACGGGTGTGGCTGCGGTTTTTAGCCTCCTGTCCTTTCACATGCCAGAGATTAAAGATTAGAGCAGCGGTGCTCACCCTGTGGGTCGCGACCCCTTCGGGGGCCGAACGCCCCTTTCACAGGGGTCACCTAAGACCATCAGAGAACACGTATCAGATGTTTACATGACGATTCATAACAGCAGCAACATGACAGTGACGACATAGCAACGAGAATGATTTATGGGGGTCCCCACGGCGTGAGGAGCCGTGTTAGAGGGTCGCGGCGTGAGGAGGGCTGAGAACCGCTGGTTAGGGAGTGAGATAGATCATTCCCACTAAACAGAATCTTTCAGCTCCAAGTGTGGCTTTGGGAAAGTTCTGCGTTTTTGATGTTTAGCGGAAATAACATTTGGCGGGGTCAGGGTCTCAGACCCACACAGCTTCCGAGGAAGACAAGCTAGTTGTACAAAATTCCGGGACTCGTGACGCCCGGGCACTCCAGAAGCATCTGAATCTGGGCGGCCGGTTTGGCTCACAGTGTTGGCGTTTTCACACCGACTGCTTTAGGTAGAGATGGTTGTCGCAGGCTTATTTCAGGTCCTTTATTTATGTCTGAAAACCAAATTAGGACTTTTTTATCCGAGCCCCCATATACTGAAAAGTTGCTTTACTGCCTGACCTTCTTCTGTCACTCCTGCCACGGTTTTCTGGGAGCTTCTCTCCTCGTTTGTGCGGGTGGCCTTCCAGGCGAGGGTGGGGCTGTCCCTGCTGTGGCCGGAGCACAGGGCCAGAGGTCTGTCCCCAGAGTGCTCGGCCTTGGAAGGACAGGGGCGTCCGTGCCACTTCCTCTTCTCTTTCCTTTACTCTTTATTTTATATGAAGAGTATTTTTCTTTTTGTTAAAATTTATTCACCTCATTGTGTAAGGAGTCAGGCAGTTCTGCGAGGTTTAGCACAGACCCCAGCGGCCCCCGCGTGCCTGTCCCCACCCCCACACTCCGTTCCCGTCTCCCTGGACGGAGCCCGTTTGGGGCCGCCGAGCCGATTCTCGGACCTCGCCCCGTGTCTCTGGACCATGCCTGTATCGTCACATCTCCATTTCCTTTCATTAAGACCTGCTCTTTCAGCTGTGCAACATGAAATAGATTTGGCCGTTTCTTCTCCACCCCGACCCTGTGCAGGTGTCCCTCGCACCTCCCAAAGCCACCTACCATCAGAGTGTGATCTGGCTCAGGTTGGGGCTCTGCATCAGGTTCCTGTGACGGGCTCATTGCTATCCAGACACGAGACATCTGGTGAACTGTGGTTATCTGTTCCCTCTCACACAGCTTTTCCTTTGCTTTGTTTTGTCTGCTTACTTTTCTGTATACATGTCACTAATTCAAAGCCACATTCTGCAGACTGTTACACCCCACTCTTGATACATTCAAGCAACCCTGAGCCTGGCACTAGTGGCAGCTGGCCTCAGTTCACAGATTGGCCTCTCGGGGCACCTCCAGGCCCAGTGTGGGCTGTAGCCATCTGCGGATTGCTTTGTGGCTCATGCCAGGTGGCCCCTGGCAGGGCCCAGGCTGTGGCTGACCTTGTCCTGCAGTGCGTCCCCTCTCAGGAGGCCCCAGGGCTGGCACAATGGGAGACCAGCTCCAGACCAAGCTCTAGCATCACCTGGCCACCTCCAAGGAAACACACCTAAAGGGCACACTGGGCAGATACCATAGCCCTGCTAAAGCGAACCCTGCTCTGTAAGGCCAGCCCCTGCCTTACAGCCCCTCCACTGCAGTCATGGCCAGTCCTCAACCAGTCAGCCTGAAGGTCAGTCCCTCCCACTGACCTGCAAACAGCAGTCAGTGCTCAGCTACAGCAGGAGGGCACACACAACCTGCACAAGGGACACACCTGGAGCACCCAAGTCTGGTGACCAGGGAGACTGCACCACTGGGCCCCACAGGACACCTACTACATGAGGCCACTCTACTAAGACCGGGGCACATAGCAGTTCTACCTAATATAGAGAAACAAACACAGGGACACAGCCAAAATGGAGAGACAAAGAAACGTGTCCCAAGTAAAAAAATAGAACAAGGGTTCCGAAAAAGAACTAAACAAAATGAAGACAAGTCATCTAGCAGATGCAGAATGGCAAACACAGGTTATAATGATGCTCACTGATCTCAGGAAGAACTTCAACAAAGAGATAGGAAACATAAAAATGGAGGTAGAGAAGATAAAAATAAAAAAGAACCATTCAGAAATAAAGAATGCAACAACAGAAATGAAGAACACATTAGAGGGAATCACCAGTATATTAGATGAAGCAGAGGATTGAATCAGCGGATTGGAAGACAAGGTAGCAGAAAACATCCAGTCAGAACAGCACAAGGAAAAATTTCATGAGGGTAATTTAAACAGCCTCTGGGACAACATCAAGTGTGTCAACATTCACATCATTGGGGCACCAGAAGGAAGAGGGAGAGATCAAGGCATTGAGAACCTATTTGAAGAAATAATGACAGAAAACGTCCCTAACCTGGTGAAGGAAACAGACATCCAAACCCAAGAAGCACACAGAGTCCCAAACAAGATGAACCCAAACAGGCCCACACCAAGACACATTATAATTAAAATGGCCAAGGTTAAAGACACAGATATAATCTTAAAAGGATCAAGAGAAAAGTAGTTAATTACCTGCAGGGGAGCTCCCGTTAAGATTGTCAGCTGGGAGTTCCCTGGTGGTGCAGTGGCTTAAGGCTTTGGTGCCGGCACTGTCAACGCTGCGGCCTGGGTTCGATTCCCAGCCAGGGAACTACCTACATACAAAAACAAACCAAACCAAACCAAACAAACAAACAAAAGATTGTCAGCTGATTTCTCTGTAGAAACTTAGCAGGCCAGAAGGGAGTGGCACAGAATTTTTGAAGAGGTGAAAAGAAGGGACCTACAACCGTGATCACGCTACTCAGCAAAGCTGTCATTTAAAACTGAAGGAGCTTCCCAGATAAGAAAAAGCTAAAGGAGTTCATCCCCACCAAACCAGTATTACAAGGACTCTTAGACTTCTTTAAGATGTAAAAAGAAAAAAGACAAAAAATATGAATACTACAGTGGCAATAGCTACATATGAGATCTGACAGCTAAGTTCGCGAACTTGCCACTGTGCGTATACGTTGGCAGCACTGTACAAACAACTCAGTAAGGTGTCACATAGCCTTGGGACATCTGTGTCTCACAGCTGTGTTCGTGCTGACGTGTGGCGGTGTCTTGCTGAGTGGCGTTCATTACTGTTTTTGGCGTGTTTTTCTGTGCCGTCATGATAATGTCTGAGCTTGAATTAGAGCAACAAACAAACTCTAAATTTCTTGTTAAACTTGGCAGGAGTGGAAGTGAAATCAGGGACATGTGAGTCCAAGTTTATGGGGATAATGCCGTGAGGGGAACGGCAGTGTACAGATGGATTCAACATTTTTCTGAGGGGAGAGAAAGTGTCACTGATGAAGGGAGGTCAGGGTGGCCAGTAACAAGCAGAACTGATGAAAACATTGCAAACATTCATCGAATTGTACATCAAAATCGTTGGCTGACTATGAGAAGCATAGCAGACCAAGTCAACATTGATAGAGAAACGGAATGGGATATACAGTAGTTTCTCTGTTAATTGGCTGGTTGCTGAGTTCTGGTTAATGGAGAGTCTACTTCCATTTATCCGGCACCTCCCCATCCCCACGGGTGCCAGGTCACTGAGAGCCTCCTGTGTGTTCTCGTCTTCAGTGACTATCTCAGTTAAGCTTCTGTCAGCTGAAAAAGGACAAGCAATGAGGAGAAGTCAGACAACAGAGTTAGGTGATTGTGTGTGTGTGTGTGTGTGTGTGAGTGTGTGTGTGTGTGTGAGAGTGTGTGTGTGTGTGTGTG
>PVJL010006398.1:0-19952 GCA_004026885.1 Lyroderma lyra | reverse complement strand
TAACCGAAACCCGCCCAGCTCAGCACCCTGCCTTTGGAGCAGAACTCGGGTCAGACTACATCGCCACTTGATTTTCTGTCCTGACTTAGGACTTTTTAAAGACCCGGTAACCCTTTCCATTTAATGGCCTAAGTACCGGTGCACTGTTTGTCACCCCTTTTTCTTACCAAGAGACTGAGGCCGTGCTAAAAACCTGCCATCACCAAATCCAGCAGCAGGAAGGGGGCCTGAGGCTCCGCCGTCTGCAGAGAGTCTGGGATGTTCTCACCCCAGGTTTCTGGTGAGACGTCACACACGCCAAGATAAACTCTCTTAAGAGCTACGATGCCGTGGAAACCCTTAGTGTCAGCCGGTGATTTCCTGGGCGGCATCTCCCGTCCTGCAGTGCATTGCAGAACAGTGTTCTTAGGCTGTGAAGGCTTCCCATCTGTACTATCAAAGTTACTGATATCTCAGTATTTTAGAGCAGGGGTGTCCACGTTGTGGTGCCCTGGGTCACACATAAAATACACTCCCGCTAAGGATTAGCTGACGAGCTAGAAAAAAAAAGTTGCAAAAAATTCTCACACTGTTTTAAGAATTTGTGTCAGACCACCGTCAAAGCCGTCCTGGGCCACAGGGTGGACCTGCCTGTTGGGGAGCATGCCACTTAGGTATTTTTCCCCTTGGCTTGTAATAGGGACAAAAACCAAACCAGACCAAACCACATAGATACCAGCCATATAAGGAAAGGGAAATTTGGGCAATGGTAGTGGTTTATCTTCCTATAACAACTAAATTCCCTTTTTATCAAGTGTTAGCTGTTTAGACAGAGAACTATTTAAGGATGATCTTTAACATTAGAGAAAGAATACTCATTTTCTAAGAAATAATTTGACCAGAAATCTTTCATCTGATTCACAGGGGCCATTTCATTCATGAACTTGAATGTCACTGTGCGTACCAGTATTTAATCTTTTCTTGTTTCCCTGTATCTGCAGAATAGATGAAAGATTCCCTACCTAATCTATAAAGCATTTTCTTTCCTAACCATCAGCAAATTAGTCACACTTCACACAAGAATGGGGTACTGTGCTCACTTCCTGTTCTGTTACAAACTGACGGGGAAAGTCCTAGTGCGGTGAGAATGCGAAGGCAACTTCATTGGTCTTGCCGGGTGGCGTGTGGGAGTCGTACTCGTGTGGCTCATGCTCCTTGCAGGGTAACGCCAGTTAGCGATTCTGCCTGGAATTTGTATCTGTGGGTACAGGTGTAGATTTGCATTTGAGTTGGCGTGCCATGGCCCCCTTATCCGGCTGTTGTGTGACAGGAAGAATTTGAAAATATGTCTTTCTGACAATCTCAGTTTGTTGGGTTTTAGTCATTTCAGGTCTCATGGGATCTGGGTCCTTGAAAAGCACCGGAGACTGATGTGAACCCCGACACAAGGTCTTGACAGAACCCTGCCTGCAGCCATTGCTACTTCTGCTCTGTGTTGTGGGGGCCCCGCTGCAGTCATCGGCCCCCCCACGCCGTCACCGCGCACCGGCCCAGTGAGGCTCCATCCTGTGTGGAGCGGGGCGCTGTCTGAACCCCTGTGCCTGCCCCAGCTCCCAGCAGAACGCCCCCACCCCGCACCCCCATGCACACGTCAGGCTCCTCTGCTCTGGGTCCCTCCTGACATCAGTTGAAGAGACTCAGTGGTGGAGGTGACAGGTGTCTCATCCTGCCACTGGGTCCTTTACTGACTGCCCTTCTCCGTGGACCAGTGCTCAGGTCTGAGGAAGCCCCTTCTCCGCTCCGGCATGTCAGGACCCAGGGGCTCAGGTTCATGGCTTGCAGCAGCTCACAGCCCATTGACTGGCCCTGGAATTGGGCTTGTAGAATGTTCTGAGCACTGGCCCTGGGCTTCCTCATTGCAGCTGAGTTTCTGTCAGTGACCTTGACTCAGGTCAAGGGTAAACTGATGGTGGCCCACAAAACACTTAAAGGTGATGGGTACATATGTGGTCTTTGCTTCTAAAAGTATAAGGTTTAGGTTTGGAGGAAGAAATCTATAAGATACACAGTTTTTGTAAGTTTGGTTTTTCTTTCAGAAATTAGATTCCATGATCAGGAGCTGTTTTGAGTCCAGTCTCCTCAGAATTTGATTGTACTCAGCGTTCTTCATGGTTAACGGAGTGTACGTGTTAACTCGATGTGCTTGGGGGTTAGGTGGCCTGGATCTGAATGCTCCTTTTGTCACTCGTCAGCCATGAGAACTTCCACAAGATACTTACTCTTTGTGTCCCGTTGTCCTCAACCCCCAAACGGGAATAGTATTGGCACTGATCGTGAAGAATTATAAAAGTTAAGCAATGTGGCATATAGAGCACTTAGAACAGTTTCTGACTCAGCAAATTCACTGAATATTAGACTTGAATACATTATTATTTAGTGTATTGTTATTATTACTATTATTATTGCCAACATTTGTCCAAAAGAAGTTAAATCTTAATAAGGAAGCAGAATTTCTTCAATATGCTATCCATTTTCAACTCTAAGCTGGGCTTGTATCTGCAGTTGTTTAAATGTTTAAAGGTCATCATTTACCATATTTTGCCATGGATAATGCATACTTTTTTTGGCCCCAATTTGTGAGGGAAAAATACAGGTGTACATTATACAGGGGTAGTACTAATTCCCTATCTATGTAAATGTTTTTAATTCTTTTATTCACACTTATGAGTTAAAAGTGTAACTCTAGAAATCAATAATGGTATCTGTATGCAAAATAATACCCTGGAATAGGATCGTCGTTTTTTTATATAAAACAATTTATACATAAAATTTCTTGAACTTTGTATCTGTTCTTGTGTTTTATAATAGTTACCTAAAATTTTTTGTACCATGTTAAAAATAAATGCTAAAATTCCTTCATAATACAAAAAAGATACCTAAATACAAACAAATAAAAACTTGAATTAAAAATTAAAACGGAAGATACTTTCCCTGGAAGTTTGGGCCAAGAATATGGGTGCGCATTAGACCTGGGAGCACATTCTACACGGCGAAATACGGTCCGGAATGGAGCAAAGGGGGAATGTGATGTTCGAGGTGCTTTCTCTTCTCGTGTGCACAGTGCTCCTCACGGTGTCCCCGAAGCGCGGGCCGGCTCAGACGTGGGGTTCTTCTGTCGTGCTATGGACGACGGGCCTGGGTCTGTGCAAACTGAACTCAGAGACGAAGCTGGGAACTGCCTGGTGCTGTGCATGTTAGAAGTTCCAGGAAAGAGGGGCTTTCTTCTGACTCATCTAGGAAACAGACCCATCGCTAAGCCCCTTTCGATACCCTGCCTTTTCCTAGGAGAATGTGAGCAGCAAGAGACTCTTTGTTTTGTTTTTACCTTTTCCCGTTTGTTCACGATGCAAACTTGAGCATTGGGAGCTCTCTGAGCCCTTCCTCACCCGGGCTCCGTGCGGGCAGCTTCCCTGGTGACAGGCCGCCGGCTGTTCCCGGCTTCCTCCTTCCTCTTTGCCTGCACCCTCCTGCCTGCTCCTGCTTATCAGTACAGGGAAGCTGCCCGCACGGAGCCCGAGTGTGAGCCAGAGTGTGAGGTGACTCGTTAACAGTAAGTGAACCCCCTCCCCCAGCCGCCCGTGACGGGATTTCGGGCGCTGAGCCGCTGACCTAGAAGCAGCAGGAGAGGGCGCTCGGCCCCTCGTTTCGTGATGCTGGAGCCCGCACCAGACCCCTTTCCTGCGAGGAGCTGAAAACGAATTGCACACTGGAATGAAGCCTTGCCCAGACCTAGCGCAGTGATCCAGTGCTAGGGGCCTAACCTGAGTGGATCTCACGTTAATCCTGGGGAACCTGCGTGTAAGAGGGAGTTCCCTAAGGCAGCGTAGGAGAGTCAGAATTTCAGTAACAAGCCAGGAGCCCTTCTTTTGCCCTCCCTGCTCGGACCAGTACCCGCAGTGCTCCTTCTTTTGGGAAGAACCAGAGGCAGAACCCAGGAGTTTCCATTTCCTCTTGAGCAGGCCCTTCAATGCGGGGTGTAGGAGACGGAGGCTTTACATAAGCTGCACCTCTGTAGGCCTAGTAGGAAGTGAACCCTTTTTGTAAGACAGTCTAGAGGGCTCTTTGCCTTTAACCAACAAAGACCCTTGAAAAAGGACGCGGAGAAATAAACAAACAGCATTCTGGGAGCCCATTTGTGGGATCCTGTCTCTGTTACTGCCTAGTGTCAGCTGGTGGGTTCCCTGAGGCCGTCCCGTCCCACCAGTGCCCCGTCTGACACCCCGGCGACTTGAGAATGGAGCCCGGGGAGCTGCAGTGTGGCGCGGCAGCTGAGCACCGGTGGTTGCCATGGAGATGGCTAATGCTGCTGAGCCGCAAGGAAGGGGCGCTGGGAGGCCTGCCTGGAAATGGATGAGAAACAAGTGGGGTTCAGAACGGGCCCCCCGCGAGCGGTCGCACACGGATCCCCATTCCCTCTTCTTTCCTCCTCCTCCTCCTCCTTCTCCAGAGAAGAGCCTGGAAACAAGGCCTGGCTGTGGAGCTCTGGCGGCCCCTCCGTCCTCAGGCCCCTCCGCCCTCGGGCCGTCCTGGGAGGAGATGCATATTCATGTATTCATGACGATGCATGACTAATAGGGGTGGGGGTGGGGCCGGGCCGCGGCGCGTGTGCTGGCCCTTCTGGCGCCCGGGTGCCACTTGTCACCGGGGTTTAGCAGGTACCTTGGGATTTGTCTGCAGCATATGCGCTGCTGTTAATGATTGAAAAATTACCACAACAATTAGTCACGGATCGCTAAAGGCAGGGCCCCCAAATGTGAGGGACAATGCGATTAAATCCATGTATGTGACAATTAACTGTCCTGCGGGCTTATCCACCACGGAGGGTGCCCCAGGGGTGAGCGCTGGTGGGGGGAAGAAGGGGCACAGGGGTGACAGAAAGGAGTGGAGTGGGCCTGGTGCAGCTGGCCCGGCGGGTCTTAATCTGGTCCTGAATTAACCACAGTTTGATTAATCCTGGTTTTATTGCACCTTCCTATGCCCCTTTTATTTATATCTCCCTTAATTTTATGGAGGCATGACTGATTAAATTCTGCCCATTCCATGTTTTTAAAGATTTTAAATCGGGTCTCTCGATTGCAGGCAATGTTCTAGGTGGTCCAAGGCACAATTATCTCATAAAAGCTAAGCAGGCAGCAGACATAGCATGTCACGAATCCCCTCGTGTGTCACAGCTGAGTAATCCAGAATAAATATTTGTTCGCTCAGTATTCTTTCTACTAGAAGAAGAGGCCTTGTGATGTCAGTCGGCTTATTTGGGTGGAAGAAATAGGAGTCCACACACATGCACACGTGCACGCGCACACACACACACACCCCTTTGTTAAGAGGAGCACAAATACAGTTTATGTCACATAACCAAATTTTGTGCACAAGAAAAAAGCAGTGTTAATATTTGGATGAGCTGTCTATAGCTATTGCTATATATATCTATATGACATATAGCTATATAGCATAGTCCATAGATATGCTTATATGTGGGATTATTTTTAACCAGGATGTACTATTCTTATTTTGTTCTTGTTTTTGATGTTAATTTTGATGTTGTTCATATTTGTGTACAAAACACTGCATTTAAATGATGCCAACCAGGTGGTGAGCAAAGCCTCATGCCTTGTAATCCATGTACCTGGCATGCCCGGGTGGGTTAGGAATGCCCCACTCCTAATTCATGCGTGGGCACCACTGGCAGCCCAACACAGATCCGCACACTTCCTCACAATATGGCGAAAATGACGCACGGACCTTTTCTTAGCTCATCCGCTGTCGTTCGTGTGAGTGTGTGTTACGTGGGGCCCAAGACAGTCCTTCCAGTGTGGCCCAGGGAAGCCACAAGGCTGGACCCTCTGTTGTGCACCTTAAGTCTATACAGGTTTCATTTGTCCGTTACACCACATTAAATATGGGGAAAACAGGAAAAGAGAAACAGAAGTACAAAGAAAAACATGAAAGCAATGAGTGTGGAAGCTGTTATGAAAACAGGGGTCGTTGTGGTGGCCGAGCCAGAGCTTCGGACGATGTGGCCGGCCTGCCTGAGACCAGGGGCGGCTCACCCTGTCCTGCTGTACGTGCAGTTAGGGTATTAGAGACAGACGATCTTCTGCAGTGGTTCCTAAGGCCGCGACCCTGTAATACAGTCCTCATGGTGTGGGGACCCCCATAAAATCATTCTCGTTGCTACGTCATCACTGTCATGTCGCTGCTGTTATGAATCGTCATGTAAATATCTGATCTGTGTTTTCCGATGGTCTTAGGCGACCCCTGTGAAAGGGTCATTCGACCCCCAAAGGGGGTGCGACCACAGGTTGAGAACCGCTGTAGAGGATGACCTGTCTTTCACCTGTCCGGTGCTTGCACGGGCTCTCTTCTTATGCTCCAATCTCCATTCGTTATGGAATCGTCAGGGACTGTCTTGCCCATTTCCTGAAACAAGGAGCCCAGTGATAGAATAGGCAAATGGCCTTATAATTAATTCATAACTGAGGTGCGAGTGGGACTGGGCTTTCTGTTCTCTGGCCCCTGGCTGGACCTGCTGATCTGCCGGTTGCCATCTGTGCTACCGATGCTGAGCACATAGAACAGTCACCCAGAAGTGGTGATTCGGGCCCCCACGGTTCTCCTGTGTGGACCCAGGGCACCTGGCTTGCAGGTGGGACACAGCAGTGTTACCGCTGAATAGCAGTAAGTCAGTTAGTTCACCTGGGTGGCCTTCCCACCTGACGTGGGTCTGGGCTGCCTTGTGACCCAGTCTGAGGGACCGTGAGCGGCCAGGTCATCAGAGTGTAGCCATTTACTTTTGGGGGCCACGTGGCAGTGGTCCCAGGATTGTCCCCATCCTCAGGCCCCGGGTGAGTGAGACCTGGTCCCAAGTGCTTGTTGCACGTGCACATGTTTTTAGAAGCCTCCTGTCCTTTCTTGACCATAAAATATGCAAGTTATTGATGCCATCATGTATCCATGTTTGTTTGATATGCATGAGTCCTTAAATTAGTTGTCATGTAGCAAAACGGCTCTCAAGGATGTCATTGTGCTTTCAGCCCGGGGGACTGCACTGGCTGGCCCTGTTTGGACAAGAAGGCTGGGCTCTCGTGGGGTGCGAGCTTTGACACCGTGCCCATTTGTTTAGAAGTCCTCACTAGGGCTACCGTGTTTAGCACATTGCCTACAAAATCGGTTGGGTTTGTCTGCTTTCTCTTGTTGACGGAGTATGTTCTACGCCTGTCATCTCTGGTTCCAGCAGCTACCACCGTGAGAGAGGTAGCGTGACACAGAGGGTTCTGGACCTGGGACGGGGCTCTGCATTCCTCTAGTGTCCTTATGTGCCATCCCTGGAGCAGGAAGGTCCCCAGAGACTCATCTGGTTTCATCTCCTAGCAGGATAAACCCACTTCCATTATGTATTTGTTTATCTTTTAAATTTTATCTTTTGATTCCCAACTTTTACTTTTGCATCATATACCTATTAAAGTTGTAGCCTCTTACAACGCATGTTATGATAGCTCAGATCTCTGCTTCGTGCAGCAGTTCCAAAGCCCTGTGCAGTGACTGAGCTCAGGTGATGTAGAGTGTACAGAAGGTGCCAAAGAATGTACACACATTTTAAGGAAGGAAAAAACTGTGTTCAAATCGTAATACCCAATAACAGATACCGATAACAAATCGTAATACCCAATAACAGATACCGATAACAAATCGTAATACCCAATAACAGATACCGATAACAAATCGTAATACCCAATAACAGATACCGATAACAAAAGATGGACACAAGTCACATCTGACTGCTGCAATGACAAGAGGTGCTCAGAGTGGCTACTATCAGCGTCCAGAGATGAGTGGTATCTCTTAAAATGTAGGTTTTTTTGGTACCCCGAGTATATAAAATTCCACAGTAATTTTAAAAAAGCGTTCTGGTTCGAGCTAATGGTCTTGACTGCCTCACAGCCTCCTTTTAAAGGTTAACGGCCAACTTGGAGGCGGGTGACCACCACCGGCGCATCCCAGGCTCAGGCAGATGCCAGCTAACCGTCGGGATGCGCCTGTTCTAGGGCCGCCCTCCTTTCCCGAGGAGCCGGAGGGGAGGAAGACGAGGTGGGCTGGGCTGTTCCCTCCTATCTGTGGATGTGGCTCCTCCATCTCCCCACTGCAGTAAGCAGGACGCACCCACGCACTCACGCATGCGCACACCATATACTGCCCGCGCACACACACATGCACACACACACGCACACACACATGCACACCCACACACACACGCACACCATATACTGCGCGCGCACACCCACGTACATGCGCACACACACATGCACACACACACACGCACACCATATACTGCACGCGCACGCACACACCCACGTACATGCGCGCGCACACACACACACATGCACACCATATACTGCGTGCGCACACACCCACGTACATGCGCGCGCACACACACACATGCACACCATATACTGCGCGCGCACACACCCACGTACATGCGCGCGCACACACACACATGCACACCATATACCTCATGCACACGCACACATACCCCTCAGGCCTTCACCCCTCAACCTGCGAAAGGGACTGGACTGAATCAGGGCCCAGGACGGTTTGTATCGAGGGAAGAGGCCTGTGGCTGGGGGACAGCTGGGGCAGCTCGCTGCCTCTGCTCACCGGCAAGGTGACAGAAGTACCTGGCAGATGGGGACATGACAGGGACACCGAACGTCTGTTGGCAGCTCAAGGGACGTGTCTTCTGAGACCCCGTTTCGTGCCGCTTCCCGGGCACCCCCTCGAGCACTCGGAGGAGGGACAGACATCGCCAGGGGCCGTCTTTATGCTTTTGCTGCTCGAGGCAGATGCTTTTAAAGTTAATTTCAGGTTTTGCATTTCATTTGTTCGGTTTTTGATGACGAGATCTTAAAGGGGTTTCAACCCGCCAATCCGTAAGCCCCTGGTACGTGGGAGTATGTGAGCCTTTAGGTTCTCATTCTCTGATGAGGGGCTGGGCGGAATGGGGGTTGTGGTCACTAAGTACTTCTGGGGACAGCTGTGACCGGTTGGCGGGACCACAGTGCTGCCACAACTTGGCTGGGAGCGGCCCCCCCAGCCCCCCGCTCCCCGAGCCCAGCACCGAACAGCAGCTAGGCCGCGTCCGTACTGTGTGTGCGGGCACTCGCACGGCACCGGGGCCCGTGTGAGCCACACGGGGGCATGGCGGCGGGCCGGAGTCAGCGTTTACTGAGATCGGTGTTTCCTTGGACGGCCCTCTCCGGAGTGTGGGTTCCCGGCTTCGCGTTAACCTGCCGGAACATTCTAGTGCGGCCATGCAGAGCTGTGCCTTCAGACTCGTCTTGTTCACAATGACGTTGATGAAGACCACGTTCATCAGATGGGCGGTTGACGTAAGCCGGGGAGGGACAGCTAGTGTGATTAGTGACTTGATCTGCAGTCGAGGAAACCCTGATAATCGGAAATGTGCCAGAAACGGGGAAAAGGAGTAAAGATAAATGTGAAGTCTTTAAATTAGGTTTAAAACATGAACCGCCCACCTCCAGGGTTGGGGGACGGTCACTTGTCACAGGTTCAGTCTGAGTTCAGTTATGATGAGGCAGTTGACAAATGTGATGTAGAAGCACAGCGTTCGGTTCAAGGGGAGTCTTCGCACGGAGCGGACCACAGCAGTGGTCGTGTGGAAATGTCCCTTTGTCACTGGAGATGCACTGGCGCTCGGAGACTGCCATGTGGCGTGCCGGTCTGAGCGAGTTCTGTGGAAACATTGCGTGGCACGGGGAGCTACGTGTCTTTGGATGAACTATTTGAAGCAGAGGAGCGACGATTTCAAAACACACGTTGGGAGATGGTTAAAAATCTAGAGGAATCTTCCCTGCACGTGGCCATGTCCTCCCCGGCTCTCTGCCAGCCCACCCCAACCCTGAGATGCCAACGCCTCCTACCCCTGTTCCTTACAGCAAAGGACCAGCACGTGTCCTCCTTATTTCTCTGCTGATGAAAACCCCCATCGCCAGCGACTGTGCGGTGATTGCAAAGTGTCCGGTGTTCGGGTGTCGGCCCTGGGCGCTCCGCAGAGAACGTTACACACGAACACGGCAGTGTGCGTGCACGCGCGTGCCGGTCGGGGGTCCGTTTTGCAGAATTGCGGGGGAAGCTCCGGGTGGACGTGTCCCCTTTGCCGTGAGCCGGCGGCAGAGCGTGTCCGGGAGCAGGAAAAGGCAGTCGGCCCTCGTGCCTGTCTTGCACCTCCCTGCGATGCCGCTGCTTCGTCCTCGAAAGAGGGATTCTGGCACGAGTGTCTTCTCGTCGCTTCTGTTTAGAGCGTGTGCCACCTGCCTCCCGAGCCCAGGGGAGCCCTCCGTGTGTTCCTGCCCCGGCACACCACATGGTGACACGGACACGGTGCCAGGCCCACGAGGTAACAGGCTGTGGCAGGGGGTCCGCGCGGAGGAGGGAGGTGTGGAGCATCACAGAGCGTTCGCCATCGCCACCTACGAGGCTATTAGCTGCTAAGCTGCCCGTGATATCACAGGGTGGGAGGCGTGGGCGTGGGGCAGGCTGCCCGGTGGACACAGTGTGAGCCGTGGTTGCACCCGGTTTCCTTTCCTTCCCCCTTGTCTTGGGGCCCCTGAGTTTGTTGCTCTCAGGCGTGGCGCGCGGAGAAGGTAACCCCCTGCCTTCAGCCATCTGGGATCTGTACCCATTATGTTGGCCCGTCCAGAGAAAGTAACACTGGCCTCGGCCACCTCCCACCACCAGGGCCCCCGCCCCGCACCACCACCTGCTCTGCCAGCACTCCCGTCACGACGCTCCACTCGTGGCTTCCGCGCACGCGGCCGTGGTCCCCAGGGGTCTGCAGCGGCTGGGGTGGCACGCGTCCTGGTGTGGTGCCTCGGCCGCGCTGCAGGGCCCTGCTTCCAGATGCCACCCCGCTGTGGGCCGCCCGAGCCCCAGTGCCCTCCGGTGTGAGGAGCGTGAGTGCCGCGGGGGCCCCGGGGGGCTGTCCTCGGAAGTCCCTTCCTGCTGGGAGCGAGTCGCTTAGGGCCTCCAGGAGTGGGGGTCTGGCAGCGTGGGGGGGTGCCTCGTGAGGTGGTGGTGGGGGCGCCCCGGAAGTCTGGGCCATCTTCCTTGGGATCCTCGCCGTCTGTGTCACAGGCCTGGTGGCCTACCTGTTCTGGAATCCGGTGGGAAATGTCCCGCTATGTAAAGTGTTTGATTTCCCCGCACGTCGGTATTTCTGCACTCAGGGTGTCTCTTCACGACCCGTGTCATGCCTCAGCTCTCCTGGAAGTGTTGTCCTCTTTCCTAGCGGTAGGTGAGGAGCAACGTCGCAGCACCTCCGCGGTGTCTCGGGTTGGACGGACGGGGCCTGATGGCCGGACTGCGGCAGGGTTCAGCGAAGTAGCAGGAGGAGCATGGAGCCCTGCCCGGTCCGTCCTGTCGGGCCCAGTCCGTTCTGTGCTTGTTCATGCAGAGCGCAAGGGTGGAGGCGCGAGTCCCCCGTCCCGGTCGATGTCTGGCTGGGTTTGTCTCCCTGGCTCCTTTCCCTTCCCCGGACGAGCAGGCACTGAGCACGGTGCTGGGGGAGCAGACGGGGAAGCCACCCAGCTTGGCTGTCGGGAGTGGGGGTGCCGAGGAGCGTCATGGGGAACCCCGCAGGCTGAGCCTGCAGCGTGGCGAAGCGCATGGCAGCACACAGTGTTCTCACTGGCCGAGACACTGACCTTGGTCACTGCTGACCACCCAGCTCGTCTGAGGGCACATCCTGTGCTGTCACCTTATGCCAGGGCCATGCGGAAAGCCATGTCATAGGTAAGACAGAGCGTCGGTGGCCGGGTGTTTTCCGGACGGCCCTCATACTCCGTGTCTCATCCCTGCCCCTGACTAGCCACATTCCACGTGTCCGGAAGCCACACGGGGCTGGTGCTACCGACCGGACAGCACAGACACGGAACCTCCTGTCAGGCAGCGCGCGCCGAGTCGTGGCCAGTACACGCTGGACCGAGACCGGTGCTTGTTCTTTCTGGAGACTGGGAGTGATCGCCCTCAGCGCTCTCTCCGGGATGTGGCCACGATCAGCGACGCTAACGCACTGCGCTCAGGGCTGGCCGCGCGCGGTCAGGGCCAGCTGACAATATGCTGGAAGCACCTGCACTTCTGTTACTGCTAACTTTTTAAAAATGCAGGTGTGGAAGAAGGGACATTGTCCTTTCTCACGGGACAGTACGTTTGGTGTTGGTTTTAGTGGCTCTCGGTGACGGTGACGTGCCCCCCACGCCCTGACTTGCGTTACCACACGGAATAGTTGCCTTCTCGTCTGTAACTTCTGTGCCGTTTAATTTAAGTTTCGATTCTCGTTAGTGTTCACCCTACGGTAATTCCCTGAAAAATCCACGTGTTTGTTTAGCTCCTGGTGGGGTGGCGGTGAAGGTCGGCGCACGGGGCGGAAGGGCCAGCAGACGGAATCGCAGAGTAGTGGTTGTTCCCCTTTGGCTTGCGGAGGGGTTGCTTCCATGCTCGGGTACGCCCTGGTGCTGAGCAGCGAGGCTTCCTTCGTGCCTCGTGATGCACCCGGCGTGGCGTCAGGAGGCCAGCGCGGGCGGCCGCGGGCTCCTAAGCCCGGCGTCCTCTCCGTCATGCCCCTGGGGGGCCGCTGTCAGCCGTACTCACGTCGTGTGAATGTGCGAACAGGCCGCTCTGGGCCGACCCCTTCTCCTTTCCATGTGCTGTGTCTGCCTTCCTGCTTCCCGAGGAGGGGTCACGGTCTTCACGTGCTAATGTCACCGGCTCATGGAGCACGTCAGACACAGCGACTCGGTGGCTCTAAGTCCTACACTAGAATCCGTATCGACCTCCAGTACCCATTGGATAAGAGAGAATCAGGGTGGTGGCAGTCCCCACCAGCACTGTAACTGCTAACGTGTCACGAGCAGTCAGCAGCTCTGCGCCTGTCCCATTAAAACCCCCTCGGGGGCGGGCGAAGGGGGCGAGGCAGGTCACATTGCGGTGACGTGGTGGGGGGGGCGGGAGGACTAGACTGTGGGTCGTGAGCCCACCGGGCAGTGCGCAGATGGTGCATTATAGAATTGTACCCCGAAGCTTCTATCAGGCTAGTAACCAATGTCACCCCAATGGTCTTAAATAAAAAAATAAATAAAAAACCAAGAACTCTCAAACCTGAGTTAAGTAGACGAGGGCTGTCTGGGAAAAGTCCCGCCATGGTCAATAGGCCGAGCACGGCTGCGAGGCTGGGTACCATCTGAAGGCCATCCGAGCAGTTTTGGAACTGAGGAGTTAATGAAGAAACCACAGCAAGACTGGAAGGAGGGGCGGAGACACGAAACGGGTGTGGCCCACACCTGCTGTGGCAGCCGAGAATCGGGGGGTATCTCCTAGACAGAGATAACCCCCCCCCAGCCACCGCCCGTGAGGAGGGAGGGGTCCGAGCCCACACCATGCCTGTGTGGTCATTTAATCTATGGGAAAGGACGCAAGAACATACAGCGGGGTGGAGACAGCCTCTTCAGTAAATGGTGTTGGGAAAACTGGGCAGATACAGGCAAAAGGAAATGAAACTAGACCACCTTAGTCCTGTGCAAGCGTGAACTCCACGTGGATCGAAGGCTCAAATGTAAGACCCAATACCACAAACCCCCCAGAAGAAAACACAGGCAGCAAACTCTCACACCGCCCCCAGCAATATGTTTTGGATTTATCTCCTCGGGCAAAGGGAAACAAGAGGAAAAAAAAATAAACAAATGGGGCTACATCAAACTAAAGAGTTTTTGCACAGCAAAGGCAACCTTCCACAAAACGAAAAGACACGCTCCCAAATGGGAGAAATGACTCACCCACGACACGTCTGAGAAGGGGTTAATATCCAGATTTATGAAGCACCCTTACAACTCAACACCAATAAAGCAAACAATCCAATTAAAAAATGGGCAGAGGACCTGAATAGACATTTGTCCAAAGAGGACGTACAGATGGCCACTAGACGTGAAAAGATGCTCAGCATCACGAAGCATCAGAGAAATGCAAATGCAAAGCCGGGTGAGACACCCCCCACGCCCGGTAGAGCCCGTCGGCTCAGCTGCGCCTGGACTCCCGGCCATCAGCCACGGTGTCGTTTTAAGGGGCTCAGTTTCTGACGTGGTTCGTTAGATACCACTAGAGAGCTAACTCGGTGAGAGTTCTAGTTTCTCTGTGTCTTTGGCAACATCTGACATGAGCAGTTTTCGGAAGTTTAGCGATTCTAGCGCGTGTGAGGGCCGTCCCACTGTGGTTTTAGTTGTCATTTTTCTGGTGGCTGGTGATGTTAAACACGTCTTCGTGTTTTCAGTTGCCGTTGGCGTTATCTTCTCTTTGGCGAAGTGTCTCTTCCTCCTTTGGCCCATTTGAAAAATGGGTATGTTTGTCATTTAAAAAACAAAAAATCTCCCCTGAAAATCTGCTGTACTGTTTGCACAGGAGGGGGGAAGCGTTAGCAGTCGGGGCTGAGCAGAATGAGGCAGGCCTCGCAGGGATGCTTTCAGCAGCATTTGGACCATCCTGGGCCTGAAGTTCTCCGTCTCCATCCTCTCCTGGACAGGCATTGAGTTGGTCATGAACCATGGAAGCGAATGCTCCGGCCACCACTGAGAAGCTCGTGCACGGCGTCCATCACGTCTTGTCTCGCGCCCGTGACCGAGCGTTGCATAAACGCAGTCGTCTGGTCGTGCTGCCCGACTCCTCCTCTGCCCTTCGAGGCCTTCTCCTGGCCCGTGCTTCGTGCCGCGCACATGAGCAACGGTCAGCACTCTCTTTCCGGATTCAGGCTTTATGGTCCTCCCTAATTTTCCCACCGTAGCACCTTCTTTCTCACCTGTCCCCTTCACATTCACTTCTGTGCCTTCCAGATGTCATGAGACGAATGGCATTCCCCCGACACCTCAAAATTAGGTGCAAGTAATAGGGAATTCTATACGGTGGTCTCCAGTCCGTCATGGGGGGGCGTAAAGATTGGATCAGATGGTGTGTGTCCTGACTGGCCTTGTTTAACAGATGAGTTCAAGGACAGAGTCTGAAGCAGGAAATGTGTTATGCAAACGCTCATACAACAGTGCGGTCTAGTGCTGGTCGTGGCTACGTGGGAATTTCCCCCCAGCGTTACGTTGGGCACAGAGTTGAGAGACTTCTCAGCAGTAGAACCGTATCAGCAGCCACTTGTCTGCTGTGTGATCAGCATCGTAGTAGGTCTATAAGTGTCACGTGGCACGTGGATTCCTACTTTCTACGAAATGCCATTTATTTTCTATTCCCCAGCTCCTTACCAAGCCTGTGGTCTGGGCACAGTGTTGGGCAGGAGGTCTGTGACAGGGAGTAAGACTTGGACAGTCTGGGCGTTCCCAGGGCGTGGGAGGTGGACAGGGAGGCTGTGATCCCCGGGTGCAGGGGCCCTCCGGGAGCGCGAGGGCGGTTCGGCCTCAGTTTCCCAGAAGAGGCTTCCTGGTGAGTGACACTGGGAGCGAACATTGAAGGGCTCGCAGGAGCTCACCGGATGGCACAGGTAAGGAAGGGACACTCTCGAGCGAGCGTGTCCGACTCGCGGCCCGCGGGCCACACGCGGCCCAGGAAGGCTTCGGATGCGGCCCAACGCACGTTCGTCAGCTTTCTCAGCGCGTGACCAAAGTGACAACCGGACCTGTTTTCCTCCCATCAGCTCTCGTTCGTGTGAGTGTGTGGCTCAGGGGCAGATCTTCTTCCGGTGTGGCCCAGGGAGGCCGGGAGGCTGGACCTGGCGGTGCAGGAAGAGGTGGTACACAGAGGTACCCGGTTAACGCCCCAGAAGCTTCTGTGTGCTTTTCTGTCCTTGCCGGTGGAAGGCGGGGTGCTGTTGGAGCGAACAAACGTGGCCGACCGCGGAGGCCCGGGCTGCACCGGCCGTCGTTGTTTTGTCTGTGTGGCTGACGCGTGTCGCCGTGCCATCGACCCAGGTTACTCACGCTAACTTCGTTAGCGCACTTGCTGCTGCTGCTCTCAGTGATTCCCGAGTGCATTTGGGGCCACGTAATCTCGTTATTTCAGGGCCTCTGCTATGCAGCTGGGGCCCAAATTCATGCAGCCTGCAAAGACACTTTATTCTGACTTGCTTCAACTCTGGGTCGCTAACGCAGTTTGTCGTTCCCCAACGCCACGGTTCGCCTCCGGAGTCTGCTTAGTGACCATAGCCAGGTGCCACTGCGTTCCACTCAGCAAACCACACTCCTGTCCTGTCCCCTCCACCATGAGGGTTTCCACTTTAAAAGCCCCCCCCCCCCCAGCCTCCTGTCTCTGGTCTTTTCCTCCTGTGGACCTGCGTTCTGTCCACCTGTCCGTGAGAGGTCAGCCACGTGGCGCTCTGCCGCTCCCCAAGCACTGGGGGGCTGGTCGCCCTTCATTCTCATTGGTTTCCTTTGTGCCTCATCTCTGCAGTGCGGGTGGCAAGGCCTCAGAGGGAGGGACCGTCATGCCTCCTGGCACAGTGCCGAGTCCAGCACAGCGTTTGAGACCTACTTTGTTGGGTGAATGACGAGTTCGACAAAACCTTGGTAGCATGAATACGTTTTGTTGTGTGGCTACCTCAAGGCTGCGTCAGGTTGGCCTTTGAGAGGACGGGCAGGCTCCATCATATTCTCCATTCGCGACCTTACGTGTCCCCAGATCTCCACGCGGGGGCTTGGACTGCTAACGGGCGCTGCAAACTTGGGTAGGTCACGCAGCGACTCTTGGCCTCAGTTTCCTCATCTGTAAAACGTGGGCAATGAGCTTACGTATTTGTAGTGTTGCTTTGAGGGTTAAAAGACATAATGAACAGAAAGCACTTAGGATGACTATCTCACATTTTAAAAATCACTAACATTTTCGTCGTATGGCACTAGAGATGTAATGATCGTCAGATTACTTTATGACGTAGAAAATGTGACAGTCCCAGTGCTTTGCTGTCATTTGCTTTATTTTGTCTGGTGTTAATGACACAGCCTCTGTGCTGTGAAAACACTGTTTCGATGAGAAGGTACAGTGGGCAGTGCCGTTTGTGACAATGACAGTAAGACAAGGGCAGCGGGCACGGGCGGCTCA
Organism: Lyroderma lyra; assembly: GCA_004026885.1. Lineage (NCBI taxonomy): Eukaryota > Metazoa > Chordata > Mammalia > Chiroptera > Megadermatidae > Lyroderma > Lyroderma lyra. The sequence goes on along the minus strand of PVJL010006398.1, from coordinate 2,819 downwards.
TGTCAGACATTGAACTTGGCCCACTGTGGGCGGCACCTCCGAACTCCCCGAATGGCTCGTCCTTCCCTGATTCTTGTTTCCTGTTTCCATTTACTCTTTCCCGGTGCCATCGAGCCTCCTTCGTGGGGATGGTTTGAGCTTTGGGGAGTGTACCCAAAGTTTCAGTAGTTAATTGACTACTTTTTGAGTCCAAGTTAGTTTTAAAGAGTAAAATTCTAGATTTTTAAAAGACAGAAGTTGAAACCTTGGTGATCAGACAGTCCACCTCTTCTTGACAGAGGAGGGCCGGAAAGTTCCAGAAGCCTGCTTGAGGCTGCACAGCCCCCGGGCGGGCTGCCTGCTTGGCGTCCAAGCCATCCTCACTCTGTGACACCCCTGCTGGCTTTCCTTGTCCTTGGTGTGTTCTCACCCCTTTGTCTCTTCTTCCCGTGACAGGTTTGCTCTGTAGAGACCTGTGTGTGGGGGTGACGGGGGGGTCCTCTAGTGGACAGCAAACCATCAGTTAGGTCTATGCCTGCTAGGCCTCTTCTCTGCCTTCCCACGGCCACACCCGACTTCACGTGTCCCCCTCGGTTGTACCGTTGACGTCGTACCCTTCGTTACCCCACCCATGTCTCCTTTGCCACGTCGCCTGCCCGAGTTCGCGCGTTGTGTGACTAAAATTGCAAACGTGGTCTATACTGGGAGGTCGTGTTATTTTCCTTTGTCTCTCCCCTCCCCCCGCCCCCCTAATGCTACCTCCTCCCCACCCCGCCGTCCCCCTAAAGCTAAAGTGCTCAAGGCACCTGAGGGTCTAAAATGTCAAAAGAAAATTAGGTGAGGTGGCCGCCGAGAGCGCCTGCCTCTCCTCCGTGCGTCCTCGTAGCTCGGACTGAGCGTTCCCTTCCTTCTGACCCTTTTGAACACGTGGCCGCGTCGGCCAGGGAAGGGGTAATTGCTGTGCTCTGCAGAACACACTTCTTGAAATGACTGGGGGACGCGGTGCCTTCGGGGTCACGGAGCTCAGCAGGAGTGGAGCACCGTGTGTGCCCTCCCTGCCCCCCTCAGCTTCATTCTCTGCCGCGGGAATCAGAGGCAGACGGTGCCTCGGATTACGCCCCGGGACCCAGAAAGCACGCGTTCGCTTTGGCTCGCAGGCGAGCACGCCAGCTGGAAGATGCGAATCTGTCGTCGTCGTCGGTCTCGGTTTCATCTGTCCCTCCCCTTTCTGCGCTGTCATGGTGCTCTCTCTCGGAACGTCTGGCCCCAGTGGGGCCAGAAGAAATGGTACATGGGCTTTTGATGCGTCGCCAGCTGCTTTCTGTAATTAAAAGCGAACGGGAAACGTGAGCACGGCCCGTGCTCTGCCGAGGCCGCCGGGCCCGGTCCGACAGCAACGCGCCGAGGTGCAGAGGAGGCAGGCGGAGGCGCGACACGAGGTCCAGGGCTTGCAGTGGGACACAGGCCCGGCAGCCTGTGGCCTGTCCGCTCCGGGTCTGTCCTCCTTGGGTCAGAGGATCGCCCGTTACGCTTTACCCCAACGAGACCAGTAACGCTGAGGGGGTCGTTCGTGCCGGTGACGGTCCCGTCGCCCCGACTGTCTTCCCGGGTCGGCGAATCGAGAGCAGGGCGCGTGGGTCCGCCCTGACCGGCTGGCCGCCCAGAGTGCGGGGCTGAGGACCGTGAGGACCCGGCTGGCGACCCTGCTAACGGGGCCGGCGTCGTGGGCCCCGTCTGCGCCGCCGCCCGGCCCTTCGCTTCGACGCCGCCTGCCCTTAAGCGCCGGCTCGGCTGCGTCACACGGCTCAGACTCGGAGCCCCGCGGGGCCGGGGCGCGTCTGTCGGCGCCTTTAGCGCCCACGTCCAACACGTGGAAAACCCGCGGCAGGGGTTCGGCCAATGAATGCCCGGTGAATAATGGATGAGAACCTTTCCAACATTCAGGTTTTCTTCTTCGGACTTAATCAGCAAGCTCCAAAGTTAGGGGCTCGTTGTGCCTCCACATTGAGATGGGGGGCGGGCGCCCCAAAGCCGGGGCAGGAGCCTGGGCCAGCTGAGTGGGGGACGGGAACGGACCTGTGGCCACCTGCTCGTGCCCACCTGCTCGTGCCCACCTGCTCGTGCCCACTCTCTAGGAGCTTTCTTAACTCACAGGGGCCGCTGCTGGGTTTTCCGATACGCAGTCGGAGGAGGTGACTGCTGCAGTCTCTTCTGACTTGTGAGTTTTATCTGTAATCTCACCTTTTTGATTTCCTGTCTTCTCTTAAGTAGTACTTAGAGGGCAGAAAAGACCCTCACAAACAAACAAACAAAGAAACAAACGAGGGAGAAAAGGAAGAGAAATCGTTTTCTTGTTCAACGAACTATCATGTGAAAATACCTGTAAAGGAGTTTGTTGGACTTTCCGTGACATATTTGGAAGCGACCAGAACAGCACTGACAGCGTGTCCTTTATTTACTTGTTTATTTGCTTAATTTAGCACAGTGATCTATAGCGGGAAGACGTCTGTGTTTTAAGATCACAACTTTCCTGCGAGAATAAAGGTTCTTAAATTTGGCAAAACATTTCTTTTTGCCTCCTGTTCCATTCCTTGCATTACTTTCTGCACACGGGAGAAAACTCATTTTGGTCAGCCCCACACCCCCACCCCCTTCACTGAATCCACTCTGACCCCCTGACAGGACAGTGTTTCAGGGAAGGGACGAGATTCCGAAAAACCCCCTTCTGTCACGGCATTGAGAGCTGAATGCAGCCTTGTGTGGGGAGGTGCTGAAAACCGGGCTGGGACTGGCTGGGACCGGGCTGGGACCGGGCTGGGACGGGGCTGGGACCGGGCTGG
>PVJL010006397.1:59244-92761 GCA_004026885.1 Lyroderma lyra | reverse complement strand
GGAGAAGATTCAATAGAATAATCTTTCCCTCCTTTTCAGAGGATTGGGACGTAAATGGAAAATGAGTTGCAGTCATCGCTTGTGTTTTGAGTAGGAGATAAAGGGGCCCCCGTGTCCCGCTGGATCCCCGGGAGGAGGGACGGAGAGGGGTGTCCACGATGGGCACAGACCATCGCCCTCGGTTGGAGAAGGGGGCTTCCCGGCAATATTTGTCTAATTGGGCCGGTACAGCCTCACGTCTCTGATGATCGTCGTTTTGCTTCGGGCCGAGCCATCAGAACGTGAAGCAATGCAAGCGCCCCCACCCGCAGCCCTTCGCCAAACGGGGGGTAAGCCGGGACTGACAGCTGGGGCGGTTTGCAAACCTCTACGGCCGAGGTCCTACCCCCAGGAATTCCAATCGCGGGGTGTGGGGGCGGGGAGGGCGGGCCTGCAGATGAGCGTGTGCGAAAGCTTTAGTGTTGTTATTGCAAGGTCTTAGTTTATCAAGATGCTTTTCAAAGGTGACATCCGTAGGTGGCCTGGCCGAGTTGGAGAACTTTTGTCACTGCTCTCTACCGATAACCTGGCAGAACAGCTCAAAGGTGTCACAACCTCATTATCGCCCCGTTAAGCAGGGCGCTAGAAACGTAAAGTCAGCATGTTCACAGCCTCCTAACCCCCTTTTCCTGGTGGGCTGTGTGCCTGCCAGCGCCTTGCTGGAGGCCCCCTGGGCAGGCAGTGACCCCTGCGAGTTTGTGACGCAACATGCATAGGTGCACGGGACGTGGGGCCAGCGTTTGTCATCACTGTCACTGGAAAGGATTTCCTGGGTCCTAAGAACAACAGTAGAGCCAGACCCCGAAGATTCTCCTTGCCCATTGCCTTATTCAGGCAAATGCTGCTCCGTTGGTGACCACCTTCCACACGGCGTTTGCTAGGGCTGGTGACAAGGCTGTGAAAGGGGGTGGCAGCGTGACATTGGCCCAGAGGGTGCGCTGCAGAGAGCCTGGCGTTGACAGGGCCAAGGGGGCTGGGTGCAGATGTGCAAATGCAGCTGTGACCGTCCGGGCAGCCCCTTCTCAGGGCTCGGTGGGTCATCTCTGAGTAATAAGAACGTTAGGAGCCCTGGTGCAGGTGTCTCCTGTTGCCCAAATAAGAGATTTCTGGTTCTCATACACAATGCGGCTGCTGGTTGACACGCCCCCCCACCCCACGTCTGTATTTTTTAAAACGCACGGAGCTCTAATTAAAGCGGACGGCAGCCCTTCTTTTAATTCTTCATCACAGCTCCGGTTCACAGAGCCTCTTGCTGAAGTTGTAATTGTTGAGTAATGATGCCTCATACCCGCCTACACCGCCGTAGAAGCAGGGGTACGCCCGTGCACCCCCTGATGGTCCTAACCCACCACTGCTCTAAGTTGCTGGGGGCGCAAGGGTCAAACTCACATAGTCTCAAAGAAGAACCCTGCTTTAAACTTAGATGATTAAAACACACGGACAGAAGACACACCTGGATAGATGTCAGATCCACAGCTGGGCCCTGGCGCAGGTTTCGAAAGATCGAGCACATTGGCTTCCATTAAATTCCGTGATGGAGCCCAATCGGGTTACTGCTCGACGAGGAACCCTAGGCTGAGTCATAGGAGAGCCCGCACCGGGATGCTGGATTTCTTTCAAAAAATAATTATAACAAGTAATTTAACACACGATAAAAAAATCTGATTCGCGCTTTCGGTTCCACCCAAAGAGACAAACATGTTCTCCACGAGATGCTCTCAGTTTGTTTTGGTTAACAAAAATCACCACAACCAGATTGCAGATCGGCTGAGCTCTTCCGGAGGGCCCTGAATTTAGGCGATTTTAAATTTTCTGCATTTGCAGCCTCTGCCTGGTAGACACGGAGAAGGTGCTCGGCCCTCCCTCCACTCCGGTTCGGCCTTGGCATTCTGACCTCTGCCGACTTCTCTTCCGGAATGTTTCCTGGTGAGTCTGACGTCAGCCGCCGGGAATCTCTGCACCTTTGGAATGTGGGATGCCTTCTACTGCAATGGTTTCAAGTAATCCTCGACTATGGTCATGCCCAGCGTTTTCACAAGGAATCTGATCCCAAATCCATCACCATGTGGAACCAAAGACTCGCAATGTTTTGTAACTGGCCTTAACTAGTTGAGCCCTGCAATTAAATCTTGGGGTTCACAGGACACAGAAGTGCATGGTTTTTCACTGGATTCTCTGAGTACAGCTTTTCCCGCCCTTCTTCCCCGGGGAGGGGCCTGATGCTGGACCTTTGGCCCAGAAGCTTCCGATTCCTCATGTGTAATCTCTCCCAACGGGTGACGCTCTCTGTAGGTGACTCTGCACGTAGTAGGCGCCACTAAGCAGTCATTTTTCCTGGGACTTACAATTTGGCCATTAGTTTTCCATCCACTTTGCTAATACTGGGAGAAAATCATCACTTGTCTACTAACAGTCCTTCAACAGAGCAGCATGGGGTCTGCTAGATTCTGCCTACAGATAAGGCTCCTGGAAATTCAGTCTCTCAGTTTGGTGAGCCCCACCGATCCCCATGCTGAGCTCCCCCCTCTCACGGGATCTGCAGCACCCCCACCCCCTTTCTTCAGACAAAGTACGGAATATCAATAGCATTTTTGGCTTAGAAAGTGCAAGGGTCAATCTTCAAGGTGCTTAAGGCAGGCGAAGCTCCTCAGAGACTTAAGGCCAAACTCAGCCCTTAATAGCCAGGCTGGTGTCCTTGGGGCATGTGACAGTGATGGCATCTCCAAGTAAATAGAGGTGTCCCCTTATGAAAGCACCAGTGTTCCTCATGCTAATTAAACAAACCAATTATGCTAATTAACTGGCACAAATGTTTAAATGGCTGAGAATCAGAGTGCAGGGGGTTACCACTTAGCTTCCACACAATTATCTTGGCGAAAATGGATTTCCAAACAAGGCCATCCTCAAAATTTTTGATCACTTTCAAAAATGTATATTGACGTTCTTAGGAACCATCTGCCATTCTGCATCATCCTTAGACAAGAGCGAAAGAAAGATGGAAAGCCTAATTTTTAAAAACCTGCTGCACTTCCAGGATGTTGTGGGATGTTACTTTTCCCGTCACTTATCTACAGTAATTGAGAGAAATTCAGCTTCAGTGAAGGTCACCTTGACTTTAAGAAGGAAACAAGGCCTGGATGATATGCTAATTAGGACACATCTCTTTGAAAACCGTCTAAAAGGCTGACTGTATATTTTTGAAGCAGGCCCCCGGTGAAAATAGTTTTGCACCAACTTTTCACTTTTTGTTTTCCTCCTAAAGAGAGTTGGTTGGTCAAGTTGATCCCTTGTTGTTGAAATTCAATCAAGGGCATTAAAGTGTAAACCAGTTGGAAAAACAAAGAGCTTTAGGGAAATTAGTCGCTTCAACAACAACAAACAAGCTCTCGGTAATCTTCTTAGAGAAATTAATGAAGGGAAAAGCCCACTCCACCGGGGAGCAGCGCCGTCCCCTCTGAACACGGGGGCCTGGGCGGGTCGGGGAGAAGGTGCGAATGATGAGAGCGGGATTAAGTCGGACTCCAGTGAAAACACAAAGAAGTTGGGGGGATCTGGGCGCGCAGCACACCCACTTTCAGATGGTAGAGTGTTTTGGAGGGCCAATGGGTCCTAATCCCTTATGCAAATCTTCTTACATTGAAGTTTGCCTAAGTGTTTCGTTTCTTTGCATACAATTAACATGTGAATCTCTGAAATGCTAAAAACTACTTCAAAGAAGCTGCCTTGTCTAGAAGCATCTAGAGTTATCAAGCAGCTGCCTTTAATAATCTTCACAAGTTTCCTGGTCCTTTAAGATGAAATCTTATTTTTTCAGAGAGCCTTGAGGGTCTTGCAAACCCTCAAACCACCAAAACCAAAACTCCCACCACCCCACCACCACCAAAACTGAACAGCGGACCCGCCCTCCGCACTCACGGGCCAGACTTCATCTTCTTGGCCTGTTGGTTTTCAGGTGGATAAGCCAATCTCCCGTGCTTTCTTCCAATTTGGTCGTGCTCCCTGCGTTTCTCTTTTTAATTTAACATGCAAATAGTCATCCCGAACAATGAGCAGTTTTTTTAAAACGTTTTATTTGGAAATAACGGCAAATTTGGAGAAAAGTCCTGAAAGTTAAAAGTAGTATAAGGAGCACCCTTCCCCTTTACCTGGATTCATCTACTGTTAACATTTTATTCCACTGCTTTATCATCTGTGCCTGTTACACACACACACACGCGCACACGCACACGCACACACGCACACGCACGCACACCCCCCACCCCAGATTTGCTTCTTTAACCCCCGGCAGCCGAGTCAGATACCTCAAGTTACATACAGACCCCCGTATTTCCATGGGCAGTTCCTCAGAACAGCGATGCCCTCTTACACAGCCACGATAGAGTTATCAACTTCAGGAAAATCAGCCTCGATACAGTAACTTGCATCCGGCTTATCATTTGGGTTTCAGTTCTGTCAGCTGAGCCAATACGTTCTTTTCTAGCATTTTGCCCCTCTGTCCTGTTAATACGAGACCAGTGGTAGGATCTGGATTTGGTTGTCATGCCTTTTTTAGTTTGAACAATGCTTTTAAAGTTATATCAATTTTAAGCACTTTGGATGTTTTTAGTAAAATAAAAATGATTATATTCAATAAATTACTGCACTGTTTAATTTAGACGTCCGAAGTTTCAGTTTGTCCTACTGTTTGTAAGTGGAAGCCGAGAATCAGGGAGTAAACATAACACAATTATGAACGTTTATTGAGCAATGACTTTGTGCCTGAAAGGAGTCAAAGGAGGGAAGAAGGGAGTGGGAGGGCTCAGAGCCCTGCTTGCCGACGGAGAGAGCTGTTTCTGAACTCCACTCTAGAAAGGCTTGCGTTCATTCCCCCGTTCCGTCCACACAGATTTTGTTCTAAGTCCCAAGCGCTGATTTGACCCTCAGGGTACGAGCACGGTTGCAGCTAAAACAGTGACGTTTAGGTGGCAAGTGCCGAGAAGAAAGATCAGGCTGGTGGGGCAGAGGAGGGGCGTGGCTACGGGAGGGCCTGACCACGGGAGGGCGTGGCCGCTGGAGGGCGTGGCTGCCGGAGGGGCTCGGCCAAGGGGGCGGTCTGGGAGGGGCATGGCTACGGGAGGGTGTGGCTGCGGGAGGGCGTGGCTACGGGAGGGACGCCCACGACACCTCTCTGAAGAGGTGGCATTTGAAAAAAGCCCTGCGATGAGAAATGAGGGCAGGAGCCATCTGCGGAAGAGCAGCCCAGGAGGGGCAGCAGCGGGGTCCGCCCGGGGCGTGCGTGAGGCGCCGCGGAGCTCCGTGACCTGGGACGCGGGTGACAGGAGAGCGAAGTGCAGGCGTGGCCGGGGAACCGCCGGCGTGGCGCCCCCGAGGTCATGGTCAGGATTCGGCTTTTACTATCCACGGGACACGGGACGCCCTGGCAGGTTCTGCGCAGAGAGAGCGTTGTAAAGGTTGTGTTGGAAGCGGGTAGAAACCAGGACGCTGTTAGGAGGTTAGGACAAGCCAGACGGAGGTGGCGGCTTGGACCAGGAGCAGTGGCAGTGGCTTTGTCTCGAAGGGAAGAGCGTCCTCCCTGATGTGCTGATGGGTAGGGTGTGGGGTGTGAGCAAGAGAAAAGGGTCAAAGGCGGTTTCAAAACGTTGGGCCTGAGCACTTGGGAGGACGGGCTTGTCACCGACAGAGATGGGGCAGGGGCCGGACGCGGTTGATGAGAGGACAAGACGAGCGTGGACATCAGAAGGTCAGGTCCCTGGTGGTGTCGTGGCTTCAGCGCTCTCAACGCTGTGGCCTGGGTTCGATTCCCAGCCAGGGAACCACCAAAAAACAAACAAGCAAGCAAACACCATGGAACCCTCATGGGACGTCAAGTGGCCAGAGAGGTGGCCTTCCTCCCGGACTGTGACATGGAGTATTTTAAAGACGAAATGTTCCGTTTGCCATCTCCACCCGCCTCGGCCCCATTAGAGCGGAGTTCTTACAAGGAATTTGCTCGGGTCCCGGATGTTGAAGGCCGAGGGGGAGCCGAGGGAGCGGACACAATCGTGATGCTTCAGTGTTGGGGTTCGTTCACACACGAGCTCTCTCCCTTTGACGTGTAAAAAGGAATCAGGTTGTCTAGAATTTTCTCCACCCAAGGTCCTAGGGTACAATTATTTAATGTACCACGCCGAGCAGGAGATGTGAAAGGGTAGGGCAGGCCTGAGGTGACCGCTGGTCACTGAGAATGTGAGTGACAATTCCTTCTTGGCAGGAGGGCGGGGTGTGCTGCCCGTCTGCGGGACTTGTCTCAGAAGTGCCCGTTTGTTTTTTTTTTTCGGGGGGTGGTTGTGCACGCTGCAGCCTTTGGGTGTAGACTGTGCAGCAAGCAAATGGGGTGGGGGACACTCCCAGTTTGGCTGGTGGTGACCCTGCACTGGCTGCCCTCGCAGGGTTCAGCCTATTTTGTCCCCTCGTTGCATTTTCGACCTGTTCTCGTCCCCCAGCCTTCCCCCAGCCCTTCCAGGCTGCAGGCACCACTGCCACATGCTTCTGTGCCTCGAGGCCCCTGTGCTAATGAAGCTTCCGGGCTCGGGGTGGCTTCCCAGGTCCCCTAACCTTCCCCTGTCCTCTCCCCACACAGCGGCCGAGAGGAGCAGTCTCAGGATGCAGGAGATCCAGGTTCAAGTCCCAGCTCCTCACTTCTTAGCTATCTGACACTCGACCAACTGTTGAACTTCTCTGAGCCTGTTTCCTCGTCAGTGAAATGGGGATGATGGTGGTCAGACCTCTCCATAGAGTTGTACCAAGGCTGTGATAAATGTGGGGCCACGGGAGCTCCCTGGTGGTGCAGTGGCTAAGGCTTTGGTGCTGTCAACACTGCGGCCTGGGTTCGATTCCCAGCCAGGGAGCCACCCACATACAAAATATGTGGGGCCACGGCCAGCCTTTGTGGCGAATAGGGGACACTGCCCTGTTTCCCCGGGGGCCATGGCTTGGTGACGGGGATGTGGACGAGATCACAGCCCTACTTGGTCCCTCCTGAGCGTCGTTGGCAGGGTATCGTCTCCCTGAACCGCTCACATAGGTCCTGGGAGTAGAGCTCCGACCCACGGAACATGGCAGGGGCTCCATGAGTACTCACCTGTGCCACTCAGTCCCGTTACCAAGGCGGCCCTGACTCCTCAGCCGTCAGCCTGGTGGCCAGGCCGGCTGGGGCCCCTTCACGTGGCCGACAGGGGCCCGGAAGGTTTCCTTTCTGAATTCAGGGTGACCCATCAGAGCACCCCACCCAGCACCACCCCTCCCTTCCTCTGAGAGCTGGGCAGGGGGCGGGGGCGATGGCTAGTAGCCCTACAACCTCCAAGTACCTGGCGACAGCGGGTGGCATTTCTGAAACTTGCGAAGAAGGGACGGTGTTTTCCCAGTTCCAGCAAATGGCCGGAGGCCTCCTAAACGGCGCCTTCCGACGGGCCTGGAGCAGGCCGCGGGGAGGCCGCGCCGCCATCTGGGCCGGGCAGTGCGGGCGGAGGCTGCCCCCGCCCTGCTTGTCAGCCCCGATCATCCTTGCTCTAATCCGTGTTTTAATTTACTCTGCTGGTGCAACACCCGAGCTGCCAGGGCGGTCCTTGGGGCCCCCTCATTCCTGCCGCTGATGACAAGGCGTATGCAAAAGGCACAATTATTCACCCAGCAAGGTGACAGAGGAGGCTCCTGCCTGGGAATAGGTTTCCAGCTCCCAGCATTTTCATGTCAGTCGCTGAAGCACTTTGCAGTTTGCAAACAATTCTATGGAGACCTTTTTTTTCTTCTTTCTTTTTTTTCTGAAAAGCATCTCGATCACGGCCACTGATGAGACTTCCAGGGGTGAGTGCTCACGGGCCATCATGCTGCCGGCCCGTCCTGCGGAAGGCTGTCCCGCACGCTGCTCCTGGCCCGCCGGGGCCTGGGTTTCTTTCCTTTTTTTTTTTAAATCAAGATTCTCCTCTCTCTTCTCCTCCTTCTCCTCCCACACCCCCAAATCCCACCAGTTTGCCCCCAAACAAAGGGAATCATGTCAAGCCCGGCCTAGGAATTCATACGTGGCGTTGTTTACGTCCTCACGTGGGCCACGTTCCAAAGCCCCGAAATAAAACAGCGCGAGTGTCGCTTTCAGCTCCGGAGCCGGCGATGTACTCCGTTTGCTACGGAGCTGGGGCCACAAGGCCTGGCGTTTGCTTATGGGCCATTCTGTGTGTGAGGCGTGGGAGGGGGAGAGAGAGAGAGAGGGAGGGAGAGGGAGAGAGGAAGGGAGAGGGAGGGAGAGAGAGAGAGGGAGGGAGGGAGAGGGAGGGAGAAGAAGAAAGGGAGACCACCGCTCTCTTCTGTGTCAGGCTATCATTTGCAATTTAAAGCTAACCTGGGGAGCACAGGGACAATAGCACTGCCCATAAACCGATCCAGGCCAGGGGCCGCAGGCCGCATGAGGGTGATGTCCAGCTATTTAGCTCTTTGTGCTTCCAAAATATCTACTTAATGCAATTCAATGGCAGTGGATTGTCAGCGGCATTAAGGATTCCATTAAGTTCTCGCCAAAGCCCTGCTGTTCTCCGCCAGCTGTTGAGAGCCTGAAGCTTTCTTTCAGCTGAGCCAGGGGTAGAACCTTCCGGAGAGCACCTCTGGAATCGTTCCCCACCTCAGCAAGAGCGCCCTGGATTCCAGATCTGGGCTGCGGAGCCCAGGACGGAGCCGTCGCCCGCTGCACAGCGGAGCTGTTTGCACACCGCGCCGGGTCCCCGAGTGTTGCACGGCGGGTGGGGGGCTCTCACACTCCATCGAAGCTACAAAAGGCTCCGCCCACCCCACGTTAAAGATCATCTTCTTCAGTCCCCCGACACCTGCTGAAAGCATTTTTCTGCTATTTCAAACATTTGCAGCTCTGCTGTCATGAGAATAAACAAGCCACTTGGTACCGAGTTCTTCTTCGTGGTGCAGCTACGACGCGAAGAGCCGACCTGCAGGCGCGTCCCCACCATCCTCCCTCACCAGACACGTAATTCAGCATTTCCTCGGATTTTTGTTTGAAATCTTGAAGCCAGCGCTCCAACTTTGTTCTCAGGCAGGAAGCCAGCCTGGGAGCCCCCAGGAAGTGGGCCCGGGACCCTTGACTGAAGTAGTTTCTACCTGCCCCGCGTCTGTGTGAGGCTGACCCCAGTTCTCTGCGGCCTGGGCCCGGGCGGCTGGGGGGTGCCAGGCCTTTAAATCTGTCCGCAGCGCCCCACGCCAACCTCACCGCGTTTGCTTCTTCTGGAGCGAATGGAGCCAGCTGGCTCGGTTCACCTATTCAGGGCCCACCCCCACACCTGGCCAACGGGGGTGCCCCGGGCTTCCCAACCAGGGGCCATTTATTAGTGACCTCCTGAGAGGGCCGTCAGGCAGCCAGTCTTTTCCTCCCTCCCCACCGCAGCAGACCCCGCGGGGGTGGGGGCACCCCCTTCTCTCTGGCCGCAGTCATGGGAACCTCAGGCAGGGAGCCGTGCGGTGTCCAGGCGCGGCTGGCTGCTTCTGGACCGGGCCGGGCCGAGACAGGGAGGCGGGGGGCTGCGGCAGGGCCAGCCCGAGGGGCCGGGGCAGCCCCAGGCTTTCACACTGCGGGCTTGAAGAGGCCGGCACTAAGCTGCCTTTTCAACCGCAGTAAACCCCTCCATCTGGCCACCCTAAAACTCCGCGAGCTTGTTCGCCGGGCCCAGGGCTGATTGGACCTCCTGAAGCAGAAGTAACGACATCAATGGTGTAAACCCCGGCCACTTGAGGGTATTACATTTCATTTCATGCTTGACTTAATCAAAACTGGGGAAATGAAATGTACACCTTTTTGATGTGCTTTTGCCTGCTGTTTAAAGAGAAGAATCTTAACCCATTTGATCTTCACATGCACCCGGTAAATGACGAAATATGCCAAGCTGTCAGAAGCAGAAGGCGGCCAGTTGCCAGGCAGTGTTAGGTCACTGGGAAGGCAGAGAGCGGGCCACTCGGGCTCAGAGCCCGGGGACTTGGCTGCAAACGCGGGATCCCCGCCCCCGCCAGGCCACAGCCACCAACTTTGTAAAGGAAAGTGTGCGTCAGGGAAATGCACACGGCCTGTGACCGAGAGGGAGGGGGCAGGGCTGACACTTTCTCTTTGCTGACCCTTCGAATGAGGGTGTCACCTCCTGCTTGAAGCTTTTCCCACCCCACCCCCAGGGCTGATGGGGGCAGTGGAGATCTAGAGTCGCGCTGTGGGTCCTTAAACAAGTTCCCTCACCTCTCCAGGGGCCTCAGTTAACTCATCTGTGAAATAGGGGTGATTATAGTTGCTGGGAGGATTAAATGATAGAATGTACGTAAAATACTTAGCACCGTTCCCGGTACGGAAGCCGTGCTCAACAAATGCGAGCTATTAATGTTATGACTGGATGGGTTCCCCTCGTTTTGTACAAGTTTGCTTTCCCATCTTGGTGCATGGGATAAAGCTATGAACGCATGGTAACTGCTTCTTTGCTTTACAGCTTTTCGGCTTACGAAAGCTTTCTGCTTTTTCAGAACGGGGGGCTAGATTTATTATGAATTGCTATGGACTAAATTGTGTCCCCTCAAAATTCATATGTGGAAACTCAGCCACCCGTGCGATTCCATCTGGAGAAAGGGATTTCAGGAGGAAGTTAAATGAGATCATGATGGTGGGGTACAAATCCCACAGGACCGGGGGGTCTGGTAGGAAGAGACCTCTCTTTGTTCCACGCTCACGCACTGAGGAAGGATCATGTGAGGGCGTGGGGAGAAGGTGGCCTCTCTCCACCAGGAAGAGAGCCCTCATCAGAAACCAATCAGTCAGCAACTTGGTCTTGCACTTGTCAGCCTCCAAAACTCTCAGGACGTGAATTTCTGTTGGTTAAGTACCCCATCTGGTATTTTTTGATGGCACCCTAAGCTGACCAGTACACCAACCTATTAGAGGTCTTTCACAAAAAAACCCCAAAAAACAAACAAAAAATCCCCCCAAAAAACATGTGTGTCCATCTCCTCAACAAGACTTTTAAATTCTTTGGAGGTAAATCCTGTGGCACATCTGGCTTTGTATAGTGAGGGCCTAGCACAGTGTCTGGTATGCAGTGGATGCTCAGTGAATACCTGTTACATATAGAATTGGTGGACACAGTTGTGCATGGTGAGAGAGCCCTTGGCCCTGTCTCATCTTGCTTTGGCCACATCTAGCTCTGTGAGCTTAGACAAGTCACTCACCCTCTCTGTGCTTCAGTATCCCCTTCCATAACACACCGAGTTGGACTGGGCGATTTCTAGGGTCTCAGAGAATGTGGGATTCTGCCTTTAATCAGAGACAGAGGGAGGGAGAGGCTAGACTGAGTCTGCTGTCTTCCCCCACCCCAGGCAGCAGGAGAATGCTTAGATAGGACAGACGTTAGAATGGGCTCATTAGCAGCTTGGGTTTGGGGTGAGGAGGGTGCAGGCTCAGAACTGTGCACGTGCAGGTCTCTTCCTGGTGCCACCACAGCTCAGCTTCCTGAGGGGCTGAGCAGGGGTGGGGGGGCTGCCTGTCCCCAGCTCGGGGAGGACCAAGTATGTTGTTCTAAGTGCTAGTTGGCTGCCACATCTACAGTTGTCTGTCTGGTATGTGGTTTTCAATGGCCTTGCCTATTGAAACACCAGAAGTGGGTGCTTATGAAGCCCGGCCTTCTTTACTGGCTCAGTGAGGGGCTGTCCCAGCTCAGGGAGTTCTAGTAGGCCTCCTGGAGAGCCAGGGATGCTTCCTGGATATGCTTCTCCCCAGTCCACCTTGCCTGCCATGAACTCACTCATGACTTGGACCAGTCCTATGCACTCTGAGCTGCAGTGTCTCTGCCTCTGGAAGGAGCATCATAAACACCTGCCTCTTGTAGGGCAAGCATTTGTTTGGCTTGTGAGGGCTGCTTCTCTGCAGGAGCGCATCATTTGGGTCCTGAACTGAAAGCTGATGGAAGCCCTGCCAGGCACCAAGTTTGCCTGAAAGAGCAAAAAAACTGGAAACAACCTAAATACACGTAATACATCCACACAGTGGACCACTTCGCATCCATCCAATGAAGATGTCTGTGATGCAAGTTTAGCTTAAAACAAGAAACTGCAAAACTTATGCAGAACATGGTGCAATTTTTGTAACGTGTATGTGTGTATGTGCACACGTGTGTTCACATCTGTAACATCCATAAGAGCACAGGTTCTGAGAAGTGCTTGAGTTCTGATCTGGACTCTGTAGCTTCATGACTTGGACAAATTACTTAACTTCACTGTTGCCTCAGTTTCCTTTTCTGTAAGATGGGGATGATACTGACACTTCCTAGCCTCATAACAGAGCTCCAGTGAAATGAGAGCTGTTACTAGTGCCACAGAAGTATTTTAGAAAGTCAGGATGCGCACCCAAATGCTAATCATGATCACCAATCATTTCTGAACTACATAATTGCAAGACAAACAAACAAAAAATAATGGGGGATTTTATATTTTTTTAAAGGACAAAGAAGGATGCAAAAATGGCACAGGGCTTCTCTCTTGAGCATGGAAGGATGTCCCATAGCTATTGGGTAGGTGGAAAAGCCCTCTGACATCCTGCGTGGTGGGAGCTCATGCCGGAAATCGAGCCAAAATATTGGTATGGCAGTGGGGACTCTGCAAGGTGGCAGGCCATGCACGCACAGCGCAGACTCTGCCTGTGGCTGACGCTGACAGTTGGCATCTCCTTCACGTCTTCTCCCTGAGTACCATCCCTGCCTCCTCCCAGTCCGGGGCCTGCTGGAGAGGGTGGGGTTCTGTTGGCCTCCACTTCCTGTGCTCTGGATTTCTGGATTATTCCCGTTATCTTGATAGTTATTCCTGTTTCTATTTTATTTCATAACTATTTTATTTCTGTTAACCCATTTCCCATTTGCCCCGAGAAAACTCGCCCACGGTGCTGGAGGCTGCAGTGTTTACCCCGAGATAACTCGCGGGTTTCAAATCCTACAAAATGTAGTATTCCTATGCATGGAAAAATTATTAAATACTGATCATCATATACATTTCTGTTATATTAGCAGGACAGGCAAGATCTGCTTAGAAATAACTCCAAGAAGTTTTTATATTTGATTTTCACCCTGGAAACGCATCAGATTTGCTTCAGCCTCCAAGAGCGCGTTCATGTAAATTAAATGAACGCGCCCGCAAGCTGCACGGTTTTTTTTTCTATGGGAAATGGGTTAAAGCAATATTTCTTTAACAAGTTTGCCTGTCGATAAAGATGTAACTCAATAATAATAATAATAGCTGCTGCTGCTCTTCATCCGTTTGGTTCTCGGGTGCGGAGTGGCCTGCCGCACCCCGGCCTGGTGCGTGGCAGTGGCGGGGGTGGGGTGGGGGTGGGGGACCTTGCCTGCGCCTGCGCTGTGGAATCACGTGGGCAGCCAGCCCTTAGTGCACATGCGCTGTGCGCAGGCCCTGTGCTGTCCCAGCGGTGGGGGCTGGTGGGGGCAGGTAACCCTCCCACAGGCCTTCCTTGTAGGGTCTGTTAACATCCTCGTTTTAAGGTGGGGGAACATGAAGTTCAGAGACCTCAAGAGACTGGCTTAGGGTCACACAGCTGGGAAGAGGTAGAGGTGGGGTTTGAGCCCTTGGAGTTGCTCTGGAGCTTATACTCTGAATAGATAGCCCACACAGCTCAGCTCAACCCGGATGTGTCTGCATTTTCAACTATCCTGCTTTGGGGTCCCCTGGCTCATTTATTTGTTTGTTTATTTATTTATTTATTTATTCGTTCGTTCATTCATTCATTCATTCATTTATTTTCACGTGGAGCAACAGGTTGCACCTGATGTGCCAAACAACCCAAATGCTCCACCAAGAAAATCCCAGTCTCTGCTCCACCCCTGGGCAGCACCAAAGGGCTTTTCTCTCTCTTTTGTTCAGAGGCCTCATTTCTGACTTGATGAAAACATTTGTTAATAGATAATCAAATGCTGATATGTTGCACGGGACAATGCCTCATTTGTTAAAATAGAAATGAACATGAACACGGGTCCCCAGTGCCGGGAAGCAAAGGGTCCGGCCGCCTTCTCAGTGGCACAGGCTGAGCCCCGGCAAAGAAAGCCCCGAGCCCCCTAACGGGTCTCGTCTGGGACGGTGATCGACCGACAGCTCTTGTGTGACAAGATACATAGTTTCTTTTCAGCCACGGGCAGCTTATCGGTTACTATAGTTTCCCTAATGCTCAAACGCAGCCCCGGCCTAAGCTGAGCAGAATAGGTTAAAAGGTGCCGAAGTTTGGCCCCGGGGAGCCACATGTTGAGAATCAGACACCAAACAAAGCAAAAAGCACATCTCCCTGGTCTTTGATGTCTTTTCTGAGGGAGGCAGAGTGAGAAAAATACAACCGGTGCTCAGGCCAGGGGCTTGATGGGCCCCTGTGACAATGGCCGGCGGAGTGGGAGCTGAGGACAATGCTCAGACAATGTCCCCAATCCCAGGCGTCCCTGTGTTCCTTCACAAGCCCCCCGCTGGAAGCTGCGTTTCAGCCCCAGCTTCTTAGAAAGTTCCTGCGGGCCTCCCGTCCCAGTAAAACTGCCCACCGGCCCCCACCTCCCCAGGGCCCTTTCACGAGCTCCCCCCGGAGAGAGGTTACCGTCCCACCAAAACACCCCTGCCCCCAGCCGCCGCCCCAGCACCGCGCCCTGAGCACCATTTTTCTGCCTGTTTAGAATCTTCCTGGATCTGCATAAACATCCTTCCTCAGCCTCCGAGGAGAGAGACGCCTTCTCCCCTCCGATAATTCATCTTTGCTCGAAAATATCGCCTCGCGTATCCCTTGGAGGTGACAGTGTGACGTTTTTCATAAACGGGATTAAATTAACCACTGCTTATGCCGGCGATGGGGCTTCTCCTCCTCTGCCGGGATCTGTTTATTTCATTTTGCTTTTTATTTAAATTTGGGGAGCAAGATAAATGTGCTTCCACATTGGGAGACCTCCATCCATCACCGCCGGCCGCGTCTGGGAGAAGAAGCGTGTGGGAGACCGGCGGGGCTCCGAGCGCCTTTCGGTGCTTGTTGCGGTATTGTGCTCCTGGTTGTCATTAGTTCTTTATAATGTTTCATGAAAAATATCTAATTGTAACAACTGTATTCCTCGAGTGAACATATTCCCTGAATTGAAGCGCGCACAATGGCCACAGGATAACTGTCCTTGAATTTGAGCCCTTTGTGGGCCGTCAATAGGCTTACAATGTGCTGAATTAGCGGGCATATTAATGGGCAGATGCAGTGGCCGCCATTCTTCCTCGGCCTCAAATCTTCTTATGCAAATACCCCATGAATCCAGTTCAAAGCGCTGCCTTCAAAATGAGCCGAGCCGCCCTCTCAGAAGGGACCCTGGGAGAAAGTGACATGAGAAAAGTTGGGACACTTGTTTTTATAACTGGACATGATCTTGTTATCATAATCTGATACCGGCCACTTGCATGGCCGGCTTGTAGGACTTTAAACCCTTAACAGAGAGAGCTAATCTGGGCCTTTGTCGGGCTGTGGACAGAGCCCCGGCGTGCAGGACCGCGCCGCTGAGAGCCGCCTCGCGCCCCCAAACAACTTTTCATGATGAAAGCCTTTATCCTCAGATGATCCCCCGGCTGGTTTTCAGGGGTGTCGGGCAGGTTGGCAAAGGGCAGCAAAGATGAATTTTCAGAACTGAACATGACCGCTTCTCGAGATGACCCTCCCCCCCCCCCACCACAATCTGGCTGAAATCAGCTCTGGGCGCCCCCGCGAGAGCAGTTGTTGCGTTGTCAGTGATCCCAGAGCAAACGGGCTCGTGTCACCCCCACGCAGCCCGAGCCAGATTCTCCGCGGCTGGCTGGCACGTCCGGGCCACCAGCATGGGCCCGGCGCCCTGTTCTGTTCGCTCTCTGCAAGCGTCGGCCTGCCTAACCTTCACGGACACCCTATGGGCCAGCTACCGCTGCTATCACCCCCACTTTGCAGGCGAGAAAAGTGAGGAAGGGGGCTAAATAAGGCACGAGGGGCTGCGGAGCCCTCTTGGGGGGAGGTGGGCTGCAGGCACGTCGGTTCGTTCCAGTGGGGAATGGGGATCCCTCCATAAACACTTTTTTCCCCAGAAGGATCTTCTCCTCCCTCTCCCCTCACCACCCATGCCCCTCTGAGCTGTGTGGTTGAAGCAGCAGCAGGATAGTGGTCCCCGTAAGTATGCCCCCCCGGAACCCAGGTACGTGACAGATCTGTAGTCACGGGGCAGTGTGGGTCTGCTAGCCGCCGGCTCCGCACCGCAGCGCTGGGACGCGCACCGAGCCGAAGCCCGTGGCCGCGCCGCACTAAATGGTCTGCGACACGACGTTATAAACGGAGGGGCCGTTGTGCTGCCTAACAAGCAGGGACAGATGGTGTGGCGTCATTATTAACAGTAACAGCTGGCGCTTTCCGACGATGTGCGTATTATTTACTCATTTATTTACTGGGTGTCGATTCATTTATTCCTCACATCCACACCGTGAAGAAAGTCAGCTTGTAACTTCCGTGTTACGGCTGAGGAAACTGAGGCCCAGATAGGTTCAGTATGTGTCCAAGGTTAAGTTGCTGAGATTTGAACCCGAGAACTCGGGGTCTGCCCGTGACTTTTCCGCCCCAGGCCCATCAGCCTCGCACGGCCACCCCGGGGGTGGGTGCCGGCCCGGATCTGCCCCGAGCTTGCCACCCGCTCCAGCCCGTCCTAACCCCCTGCCCTCCGCAGAGGTGAGCAGTCCCGTTTCTTCCCTTGCACCTCTGTTCGCACAGCTCTCCGTAAGGGCACTGGCTTCATTCCATCATGCCTTTGCAGTCCCCAGGTTGTGTTTGTGTGTTTGCATGCGTGTACGTGTGCATTCGTGTCTGTGCATGTGTGTGTGTGTGCATTTGTATGTGTGCATGGTTGTATGTGTGTGCATGTTTGTGTCTGTGTGCATGTTTGTGTCTGAGTGTGGTGTGCATTGTGTGTGCGTGTTGGTGTAGTGTGTGTGTGGTGTGTGCACAGTGTGTGTACATGTTTGTGTGTGTGTGTGGTGTGCATCGTGTGTGCATGTTGGTGTAGCATGTGTGTGGTGTGTGCACAGTGTGTGTACATGTTTGTGTGTGTGTGTGGTGTGCATCGTGTGTGCGTGTTGGTGTAGCATGTGTGTGGTGTGTGCACAGTGTGTGTACATGTTTGTGTGTGTGTGCATTTGTGTATGTGCAGTTTGTGCCTCGTGTGTGTGTTTGTATTTGTGTAGTCGTGTGTTTTTGTGGGTGACATGTGTGCATGTATAGTGTGTACAGTGTGGAGAAAGATGGTGGAGAGGGAGGGCAGACAAGAAACAGGGTGATTTACCATTAGGGGGATCCAAGAACTCAGAGGTAAAGAATTTCGCAGGGTCCTGGGTCTGGGTGGAACCCTCCAAGACATCCTGGGTGGAACCCTCAGGCAAGAGACATCCCGCCTCCTTGTGACTTAGGTCCCTAAAGGTCTGTTACCAAAAAGAAGCACGTAACAAAAGGCGAGCCGTGCCTGTGCTCTCCAGAATGCTATCTTCGTAATAACAGCAATAGTCATAACAATACACGATGATAATAAGCTCGGAAAGCAGATGCTGTCTCTCGCCCCGGGCACGGTGCTTTCTACGGAACACCCACTGGCCCTAGATAGGACAACGCAAAGGAAGAAAAACATCACCAACTGGACGCAAATCCGCTATCGTTGGGGACGGGCAGAGGGGGACGGGCAGGCTAATGATGGATGGTGTATCAGTCTGCTCGGGCGACTGTAACACAACACCACAGGCTGCGGGGCTTAGCGAACAGATTTATTTCCCATCGTTCTGCAGGCTGGAAGTCCAAGATCAAGGTGCAATCAGGGCTGGTTCCTGGCTTCTAGACAGCCACCTTCCCACCATGTCCCCAACATGACCTTTCCTCTGCGGTGGGAGATGGGGGGTGGAGAGAGAGAGAGAGCGCACAAACGAGTGACTTCTGGTGTCTCTTCCTCTTCTCACAAGGACACCGGTCAGATTAGCGCCCCGCCCACGACCTCATTGAACTGTCACTTCCTCCTGAAGGCCCCTCCTCCAAATACCGTCACATTGGGGATCAGGAGTCCAACAGAGGAGTTTGGGGGAGACATGGTTCAGTCCGTAACAAATAGGGACTCTGGGGACACTCACGGGTGATGGCAGCGTTCGGGGCTGAGCGAATGACTGTGACCGAGAAGCAGCAAAGAGGCAGACTGGTTTGGGGGTGCGCCGTGGTTTACCACGTGGTGAGGAAACACACCAACATCGGCGTTTTCGGCTTGTTTTGGAACATCGAAAGCTCTGGAAACACTCAGCCTGCAACAAGTGGCGGTGGCCGCTTTGTGGAGGCACCAAATTCACCTTTGCAAAGTCCCCACTCCTCCCTATCGTTCAGGCCCACGATGCTTGACCCAGGACTTCGGGGCTCAGGTGTACCTCCAAATTCGGAACTCTTCCGGGCGTAGAGACGGCCACAGCGCACGTGCTCTGTCCCCTGCTGCCCCCAGCGCGGTCCCCTGAGCAACCGCCAGCACTCCTGCGGGCAACGTGTGCGTGTCACACTAAGTGGCAAAAACGCCCTCTGCTCCGACCACGTTGTGCCACCAAATAAGGTGAGATCGGCACAGCGTCTGCCACGGACGATGGGTGGCTGATGTGCCATGGCAGAGCCTCCCGGATTGCGGAACTTCAGCCGACGGTTGTGCTTCGTCGGACACCCGGCCCGCTCCTCTGTCCCGCGCTCCGACCTGGCCACGACCTCCGCCGTGACCGGCGACGTGTCGGGGCCGGGGACTTCTAGGCACACAGGCTCGGAGGAAGGAGTGCGTTGGGCATAGCGCACCTCAGGGAGATGTCCGGTTAGGGAATGAAGCAGATGCCCTCTAAGCCAATTTGGGGAACAGGAAACACACCTCGGAAGACCCTTCGGAGTAAAAGCTGCGGCGGGTCCTCCCGGAGGTCCTGTCGGCTGGGCACTACAGGGCTGGCGGGTCTGGATGGTCCTGCGAAGCCCCTACACCCACTGGGGCTTGAACTTGGTGGCTGCGAGGACCTGGGTGGTGCTGTTGTCGACATCATCATCCAAATGTGACTTGGGACACGTCGCGATGCCAAAGGACCAGCCACGGGGGGTCCCACAGGTCATGAAAGCTTAGGATTTCATCGCGGGCCAACGTGGAAAAGCTTAAACACAACACAGCACAGACCCTGGTTATTCCCTTGTGGTTTTCCCGGAAACCCAAAGCATATGCATTTGCCGTTTAAACAGGCCGATGTAGAACGTAAATCAGGTCACGTCTTTCCTCCGCAGGGCGGCTGCCCAGAAGGGACCAGAGGACACGCCGGTGCCCGTCCTGAGGGAGGCGCAGAGCCCGTGGCACGTGCCGGCCCGCCAGAGGCCCTCGAAGCAACAGGGGCACCGTCAGAGCCCTTTCCGGACAGGAAACTGAGGCAGGCCTGTTGGAAGGGTCCGCCCTGATCCTTTATCCTGATCTGATCACATTTAATTAGTTTTTAGGGACAGATCGAATGGTACTGACCTAGGTCTCCCTCTGAACCCTCAGACCATCGCCCTGCAGAGAACCCATTCCGTTTGTTTGGCTCGGGCGTCGTTTGTTTGTTTGTTTGTTTGTTCCTGACCAGGGATGCAGAAAGGACCTGGGGGGGGGGGGTTAGACGGCCATCTCACCGCCAGTACTTCCTGTACTTCGGAGGGGTCGCCACTTCCCCAGAGCTTTTCCTGGAGGCTAATTGGAAACTGTGGTTAACGTAGCATGGCTTTGCAAATTGAGTTGAAAAGTTCATCAAAATGTCATTAATCTGCTTTGCATGGCTTTTCCTGATGAAGTCAAACTTGCGTCTGACCAAGTCTTTATGGAGCGGAGCTCTGGATGGGACTGGGGTGGCATCGGTGGCCTGACATTAGGCTGGGGGAGGGGAGATGTGCTCTCTGTACATGCCACCACCGCCCAGTTCCAGCCAAGGAGACGGAGGTCCCCACGGGTGACCCCTAACCCTTCAGCACTGTTTGATTGCCAAGTCCACCTGAGTGTCCACTGTGTGTAATGTATGAGGTGAGATACCAAAACAATGTCACCCGTTGTCATCTTGGGGTGACTGTTTGGAGGGAAGTCTTGCATATTTCAAACCGGTGCTAACACACGTCTGATACGCTCTGGCTGTCCTCAGGATGTAGGGACCTGAGGGGACACACCAGGCCTGCCCGCTGAGCCCGGTTCTGCAGAGCTTCGTTCTCTGGCTGTAATCACACAGTGACACTACGACCACGCAGCAGCCCCTGTGCCTTTCCGCAAGCTGGGCCTGCAGCT
The DNA here is from genome assembly GCA_004026885.1 of Lyroderma lyra. Taxonomy (NCBI): domain Eukaryota; kingdom Metazoa; phylum Chordata; class Mammalia; order Chiroptera; family Megadermatidae; genus Lyroderma; species Lyroderma lyra. The sequence goes on along the minus strand of PVJL010006397.1, from coordinate 72,350 downwards.
CTCACGACGTCTTGGTGGAAAGGGGGTGGCTGGCTTCTGTGTCCGGGAGAGGAAACTGAGGCTCCGAGAGGCAAGTTCACTCGCGCGGGGCCTCAGGGCCGAGGCTGGAGACCGAGTCCGCATGACAGAGGGTGTTCTGGCACTCTGTTGCCACCACTGGGTTGTGGTTGTGGTTCTATTTATTCCTTCTTCTCCCAAATATGTTTCCTTTGGCCAGGCAGGACATGTCTGCCCAGGAGGCCTCTCAGGCTGTGTGACAAAATCTGTAACGACTGGACCACGCATCCCAACCGAAGGGGACACACAGCCTGCTGGGAGCCACGAGGCCGCGAGGGCTGCTGGATTCAGGGAGGATCGGGCGGGGAACAGTGGCCTGAGGACGGGCCGGACGGCAGTCACCCAGAGGCTACTCTGGCCCGCCACGTACACGGAGGCCTGAACTCACCTCCGAGGGCTCTGGGAAGGAATGTTCTGGAGCAGGTGCCACCCCAGGCCCGGCCTTGTGTTGACTGTGGTTTCCCCCGTGTGCCCTGGGGGCGACAGTGTGGCAGATGTGGAACTTCTGCCATCCAGTTCAACCCATGACCTGGGACAGGACCTACGGGGCTCAGGGTTTCATCTTTGAGAGAAATGACGGGGCGGGCGCGGGGACCGCCTGTGTTTCCGGAGTCCCCGAAGCGTTAGGGCTCCTGACACCGCTCCGGACTCCGCCACACCCTGTTTCAGGAGTTTCCAGGTCCCGCGAAGCCGTCCTTAAAGTCCCCCCCGGCACGTGGCGTCGCAGGGTCAGGTCTCCCACGTGTCCCCGGTGCGTGCTGCAGGGAGAGGAGGGGTCCCCAGGCCCACAGACTGCTGGGCTCCTTACGGTTGGAGCTGCTGCTTTTTCCTCTGCCTCCTCTTCCTCCTCCCTCTTTCCTTCCTCTATAGTTTAAGTATTATAAAGGGACACGTGTCACCCAGCACATCAGGCCCACCCGGCCTGGGGCACTAGGACAGGCCACCGTGAGTGAGGTCACACTGGCCTCTCTCGGCCGGCTTTATCCGTGAGGACCAAACCCCCCAGCGGAACCGCCTTCCGCAAAAACGGGCATTTGCGATGGGCTCACGCAGCCGGGAAGTCCTGGGCGGCTGTGCCTGCTGTGGGCCGAATGTGTCGCCCGGGGACGCGCACGGGAGGTGTCACCCTGCTCCCGCCTGCTCGCGGTTGGCTCTCTCCCCGGTGGGGCTCGCTGCTCCATTTGTGCGCTGGTGTGCAGCCCCCGCCGCCGGCCTGTGACCCTGCCTCTGTGCCTGTGTCCCTGCCTCTGTGCCTGTCCTTACCCCGGGGGTCAGGGCCTGTCCCCCTTGGCTCAGGTGGGGCCAGACGCCCATCGCTGAACCGAGTGCTGACAGCACGGGACGTGATGATTGGCTTATGCCCGGGTCATGTCTCCCCCCGCCCTGAGGGTGTGGAAGGCTCCGCCCAAAGCACGTGGACTGAGGTGTAGGGCCGAGGGGATCCCCAAAAGACATGCAGACTTTTGTTTTCAAAATGAAGAGAACCATTATCCAAGGGGGACATGTTTCCACCGAAACCCCAGTATCTTCAGGGGCCTCCTAGAATGAAGACCAGGTCCCAGCACTCCCGGAACCGGAGAGATGGACCGTGGCGGAAGGAAACAGGTTTGCCGACTCCCTTGGTGCAGAAGCTGCAGAGCAAGCCAGGATGGCCTCGATGCGACGTCACCTTTAATCAATATGCAAAACGTCACCCAGAACACCCCATTGTCCGTCTTACCCACTAACTCACGCTTGCCTGCAAACTGAGTCAAGTTGGAAACTTGGCTGGATTTTTGCTCTGATTCCAGGAAACTTGGTTGCTTTTTGTCTGCGCAGCAAGAAGACCTTAATCTGAATGTAAAAGAATATTTTTAAAACAAACCGTTCGTATTGACAAAAATCTAAAAGGAAAAATCTAAAAGAAAATAGTAGACACGGACAATGTTTTCCACGGTTGTGAAAATTTTAACCTACAAAGTGCAGTTACATTCATCGTTAGTTTTGATCAATAGGTCTCAACCAGGGACAGTTTTGTGCCCCGGGGGACATTTGGCTAGCTAAAGACATTTTTGGTTGTCATCACTTGGGAATGGCATCTGGTGGATAGAGGCCAGGGATGCTGCTGAACACTCTATAACGCACAGGACAGCCCTCACAGCAGAGAATGACCTGGCCCCACACGTCAGTAGTGCTGAGGTTGAGAAACACTGTTTCTGACCCTCGTGACATCTCTGTGGGGGCAGTGTCCTCGTTTGACATTGCCCAGAGAGGTATTTGGTTTCAAGGAACAGAAAAACCCAACAGTTCCTTAACCAAGCCGACATTTCTTTCCGCAGATAACCAGAAATCCAGGGGCTGGCACTTGTTGATGTTTCTGTGGCCAGGGATGCCACCAGGAGCCCTGGACCTGTTTCTCGTCTCTGTCATCCCTTTCTGGGCTGGCTTTCAGTCACGTGCTTGTGACCACATGGTTGTAAGTGGGTTTCTGACGCTCCCGAAATAATGGCCACTCAAGGCAGGAAGAATAGAGAAAGGACCTGGCACCAGCCACCCCAGCCTGTACCTTTTATTGGGCAATCAGAACTTCTCCCAAACCACCCTCTTCTCATCAAATTTCTGCTCACACTTCATTGGTGAGAGTGGAGTCACATGGCCACCTGTGGCTGCAAAGGATGCTGGGAGAGGGATGCAGCTTTGTGACTGCATCTCGGGAGGTGGCATAAAAGAAGGCGTAGGGAAGGGGCACTCACTTAGGCAACCCACAGTGTGCACCCAAGTGGATTGAGGACTCACCCGAGATCACGCAGCTGGCCGGCCAGTCTGGGACTCGGGCGTTCCGATGCCCAGCTCGGACCCAACGTTGCCAGGATATGCCAGGCTCTTTGTAATGCTGTGTTTCCAGAAGGACAGCCTGGTGACGACCCCAGAAAAAGAACTTGCTCTTTAGACATTCCGCAAGTTCCGTTTAGTGACCTAGAAATTGCATTTGTCAGCCCCCTGCCTTTGTCACCAGAAATCACAGGCCTCTTCGTAGCTGCAATACGACTGCTAGTAATAATAGCAATAACTCAATCCAATAGGCCCGCAAAATAGCTGGGCGTCTGGGATCTCGGATATAAAAAGTTCAAAATGACCGAAGTGTAAAATCCCAAACGAATTGCCTATCTGGGAACGCTCTGGCTGGAAATGAAATATCAAGACAAACAGGTGCTACTGATAGACCAGGATTTTTCCGTAGCGGCCCGTTAGCGGGTGGCAAATTCAATTTAACGGGCCATGACCGGCATTAAAAATTACGGAATGGAGTGGCATAGGACAGCAGGCACCCGCAAGCACTGCACAGGGAGAGGTCAGTCCGACTGCGTAACTTTGGTTTCTGTTGCATGTGTGCTATGTGCATGTGTGTGCATGCGTGCGTGTGTACGTGTGTGTGTAGTGTGTGCGTGTGCGCATGTTTGTGTGTGCGTGTGCGTGTGTGCATGTGTGTGTGCGTGCATGTGTGTGCATGTGCGTGCATGCATGTCTGCGTGTGCATGTGCATGTGTGCGTGTGTGCACGTGTGTGCCCGTGTGTGCGCGTGCATGTATGTGTGCGTGTGTGCGTGTGTGTGCATGTGTGTATGTGTGCGTGTGTGCATGTGTGCACACACATGTGCACGCGCATGTGTGTGCATGTGTGCGTGCATGTGCGTGTGGGCATGCGTGTGCACCACGTTGCAATGTAAAACGTCATACAGTGTGAGTCACAGTCCGCAGGTTTGAAAAGCATCACTTTCTCTTTGTTCAGAAATCAAAGAGCAGACACAAGTCGGGCCAGAAGCTGCCCTGTTACACAGGCTGGGCTGTGCAACACCCACTTAGGCCATTAATGAATTGTCCTTCCACGTCCTAATTATCTTGAAAGCCTGACGGAAAGGAGTTCGCAAGAATCTAAATGACCCTCCTGCCACTTGCTGTCTCTTGGGCTGAGTGGCCAGGCAGCCCTGGTACCTCCTCAAGGCGGCTCCGGTTAATGAGAGCTGCCTCTGTCCCCAGACCACCCTCCTGTCATGTCACAATCCCCTGAGCTCTGTCCTCCATGGCACCTCGGATGGGTGGCCTGGAGTACCTGGTTGCTCAGCTTGGAATGGTGACGGGCTCACTGAAATGTGAAGGAGAGCAAGCAATGATACGAAAGGCGTCCCCTTTCAAATCTTAGGTGAACTGGATTTGGGGTTCAACGTTTGACTCCATTTACATTCAGAGTAAGCGCGTCTCAAATAGCCTGTCCCCGAGCATCTTCTCACTTGCGGTGAGATGTCTCCTGCTTGTCACCCAGACATTCCATTTCTTCCCTTCAGCCTTCCTACCTCAAGGTGGAGCGGGGAGCGACAGAGCAAGCAGGATAGGTACCTCTGTGAAATCCCACCAATGACACTTCCCGGTGACTCTGAGGACCCCAGAGAAGGAGGGGAACACTTGGGACTTGAATTCAGATCTTCGGAGGACAGTGACCCCATCTCACATGGTTCTGGCGCCCACAGTGGAGTAGTAACAGCAGCCACCTAACCTCTGCCCAGGATGCCCCCACCCCGTATGACTTTAGGCTGAGGGGAGACGAGGAAACAGGCTCCTTGAGCTTGGTTTCGGATCAGAGAGCTGCAGGAATGCTTTGCTCTTCTGCGATCGTGAGCAGCGTAATTGAAGTCTACACAGTAGCCCTCAGACACACTGGAGTGTTCACTGGATATATTTTCTGTAACTGACCTCACCTTTCCCTCCAGTTCCTTTCTCACTGATTTTGGTGTCTCCTGCTTTCAGATAGTCTCTTTCGGCTAAAGATCAAATCTGTTCAAAGTTCCTAACTGAGCTGTTTCCTCACAATGATCTCCCTTATCATTTCCAATATGGTGCCAGGGTCACAGAAGGAGCTTCCATAGCCTCATGGCAGCCAAGGGAAAGGGCTAACACTTAGGTTATTCTCTGGGGCCTCACCAAGGGGTCCTACAGCCCACTATATGGTGACCTGGGATCTTGGGTTGGCATCTGGTTGTGTGACCCACTCCTTCCAGTCTGAGGGCCATCAGAGCCTCCTCTCAGGAGCTTGGCCATGGCCTCTAGTGATTAAGTTCACTCTCTGGGGCTGCCTCATCTTAACCCGCAGGCTCCCCTGATCCACTGTTTCCCATGACTGCTCTGTCCCTTCATTATGACACATGGGAGATTTTGGGTTCCCAACATGCCTTGTGCTAACCATGGGAGAGCAGGAGTTCTGCCATGTTCCTCTCCACTTTGGCAATGTCCTTGCTATTCCAGGTTGGACATGACCGTGCTGGGCCAACCCCGAGGGACCGAGGGGACTTTCATGCTTCGGGCAGGAACATTTGTGCCGTCATGATCCCCATTCTCTCTGGCTATGTGTGTGTGAACCTCGATGTTCATACCTCCAAAGCCAATGTCAGAGGTGATGCTCTTCAAACTTGTTGACTATGGCTCATCCTGCAGGAAGAACATTTTGCGTTGGCTTTGGGGGTGTGAATAGTGATCTTAATACACACACAGCCAGAGAGATGGGGATTATGATGGCACAAAGCCAGCTCTTGACAAAGGGAGTTTGGAAAGGTCCCCCTTCTCCCCCAACAATGATCATTGTCTCTCTATGCACTTGGAAGAATCAAATGTGAGACACCAAGTTGCTCAGTACTTTCTTTATCTCTTCCTCCCCTGAAACAACAGATGCAGAGATGGGGTGGAGGGAACCACAGAACAATGAACCAGAAGGCACTACTGATTATTACGTACAGGGCAGACCAGTAAATTTCCAAGAACATGATCCTTGTTGAAGCCAAGTAGCTGTGTGTAGAGGTTCATCTTCCCATTCTCTCTACTTCTAGTATGCCGGATTTTCCTCCCATAATCAAGAGTTTGCTGCAGTGGAATAGAAATGCACATGCCCATCCCATTGTCAGGTAGAGAGCTGAGGACATTGACTGCAGCTAGGCAGCCACAGACGTCTGCCGCTGAGGTTTGGGCCGGAAGTCGTCACAGCTCTGCTCTAAGCCCCTGGTGGCTCCGGGTTCGTTAAAGTACCAGGCGAAGCCCCCATTTGAGCCAGATTTAATTTTCAACTTTCATAATTCATTTAAAATTTGTTCAAGGAGTTAATTTATGACCAGGGCACAGGGTGCCTTGCCCACTCATCTGGTGAGCACAGGCATTGCAACTTAATGGATGGTGAAGGCAGCTCGCTATAATTGAGTGCAAAAAGGTGGGTTCCCTTCTGGAGTTGGGAGTCCTGAGGTGAGTGGAGAGGGGTGGGCGTCCAGGCTCTCCCTGGAGAGGCGGGATGCGGGTGTCAGTGCACGCAGCAGGGAAGTATTGCACGAGGGGACATTTTGATCAAATGCCATCGATCAAAAGCTTGTCAAAGGGCCAGGGAAACCCATTATGGCAGCTCTACACCCAGGACGTCCTTCTCTGGGACGCAGCCTTCGCTTCACCAGGAGGCGCCACAGTCGTTTCTGCTCTTCCACAGATATTTCCGTGTCCCCCGGTACGCAAACGCACTGCATCTCCGCGCCCCGTGCGAGGCTAGCCTAGCCGTCCGACTTGCCTCGGTCAGTGAAACGGGAGCGGAATGACTTCTGGGCAAACCGAGAGCCGGTGCCGCTCTCGTCCCCCACGTTCCCCTCCCACCGCTGTGACAATCACAGCGGCGGGATCCCGGAGGGCTTACCGTGAGCAGAGCCCCGTGCCGACGTGAACCAGGCAGGGAGCCGTGGCGCCGAGACTCTGGGATTGTTTGTTACCGCACGTAGCCTGGCCTGTCCTGACTGACAGGGGCTTGCTCTGTGTCTACAGGCTGCCTAGGAGGGGGGTGGGGTTTCTTTTCTCTTAAACTTCCCCCACCACACACAGTAGGAAAGGGGTTTGATTTTTAATATGTGACAACCAACCAACTGAATTAGGGCAAATTTTAATTCAGGCAATAACAAACAAAATTTAATTCTGTTTTGAAATAGGGATGAAAGAGTCCAGAAATCATGTGAACTTACAGTTCTTCGTGGGATCCCAGAAAGGTCTAAACTTCTCTGGCATGAATGGGAGCCAGGAGGAGAAGCCAGTGTCCTGGTTGCTAGAACCTTCTGTTCTCAGACGCACAAGACCTGACATTCAGATCAGTCATGAAGAACGTGGGATGGGGCAGCCAGAGCCCAGTGTCGTGTCTTCTCATCTCCAACCAAGCCCGATAGTCATGGCTGATATTTGTCCACCGTCTCGTGCCCACTGACGATCAGACAATCTGTAACTTCCCCAGTTGACGTGTCCAGTTGCAAACAAGTTGCTTACTCAATGTTTCAGACTCTTAGCCTTATCAACAGAGTGTTTACAAAGGGCCTAGCACTGAGCTTTGGGAATCAAACAAACTGAAAGGCCGAATGATGATACACAATTCAACAGGTATTTATCGATCGCTTTTACAGGGCCCAGTAACCAGGGTTCGTGTACATATTTGCCCCAAATGCAGTGAGTGGGTCTGGTGAAATCCCAGAGATGGGGAGTGTCAACAGAGAACCAACTGGCTGCTTTTTTCACCAGTGAATGCCCACCGACCAGCGTTCTCTCGCGTTCTGGAGCAACGATGGCAACAATGCATCAGAACACGCGGGATCCTAACGCAAGCGGTGACGTTTCCGATTACGATGGCCATTCACACTCCTCCCCTACCCGCACCCCCACCCCCATCTGGCTTCTCTCGGGAGCCTGGCCTCTGGACCCGGGCTCATTTCTGTGGCTATATCAATATCCTTCGTGATGGCCCAGCCTGGCTACGATGGATAAGGATCTGCTGTTGTGATTACCATTCATTTTGCAATTTTATCGCAATCAAAAGAGAAAGGCTTACGGGTGTGGCCCTCCCCAAGTCCCCAGGGCTGAGAAATCTTAATTCCCTGGGCTAGGAGCTTCTGAGGCACACACATGGAATTGATTCAGGGGCCAGACTGCCTAACAGCAGAGGGAATTATGCCAAAGACACTGGCTTCTTGCAGGCCTGTGTTGCTAGACCGTGCGTATGGCTAACAGCGTGGAGCCATTGCTGGGTGCCAGACATGGCCATATGCAAATGCTCTACCTTTATTATCTCATTCGATCCCAGTAACAACCCTAGGAGGGATCCATTACTTTTATCCCCACTTTACAAATAAGGAAATGGAGACACAAACGCTCAGGGCCACTGAATTTGTAGGTGGCAGACTCGTGATTTTTGCTCGTAAGTGTGACTTTGTCCTGTCATCGCTAAGCTTTAAGAACGTGGTAGAAGAGGTGCATCATGGGAATGTGCTGAAGTATAAATGAGCCAGGCAAGCTCTGTTGAACAAATCTAGGCTCTGTGTTCTGAAAGAGAAGTAAAGGGATATTTATTTTAAAAACCTAAGTGATTTAAACTCATTATATTAAACAATCTGCAAGATCCAGTGTAAAATGCAAAGGGAGATCAAAAAAACAGTAGGAGTAGTAGGGCCACATTTATGGAAACACAGGAGAGCTATGTTTATCCGTACATAAATCTGAAGGAAAACACCGGAAGTTCCTGGGAGGACGTGCACAAAATCGTGTTCACCTCTGGGCAGTAAGCGAAACGGAGAGCGTGGTGGAGAGGGCGCGTTCCTGGTCAGCCCCGTGGGGTCACGCCTGGCACTGACCTTCTCACCCTACGAATGTAATCCTGTGCCATCTGTGTAATGTTTTAAAAACTCGTCTGCATTCAAGAGACAGTAGCAAGTGTTGACAAGGATGTAGAGTGACCTGGTTGGGACTGTAAAATGACGCAGCTTTGGAAGACAGGCTGGCAGTGCCTCACCACGCCAAACACAGTTGCCGTAGGAGCTGGAATCCCACACAAAAAGGCACACGTGCACGTTCACAACAGCCAAATGGCGGGGGGACCCACGTGTCCATCGACTGATGAATGGGTGAACGAAATGTGGCAATGGGGGTGCACAACATGGGGGCAGGGGGTCAAAACGTACAACGTGTCAGCTATGAAGTCAGTCAGTCTCAGGAATGTACCATACAGCATGGCGACTACAGTTAACAGTATTGTATTGTGTATTTGAAAATGGCTAAGAGTACATCTTAAAATTTCTCATACAAGAAAAAGAATTGTGACCATGTGAAGTGACAGATGTTAACTAGACTTACTGTGGCGATCATGTTGCAATACATGCACATAGCAGATCATTACGGGACACACCTGAAATTCATATCAGGTTATATGTCAGCTATATCTCAATTTAAACAAAACAGAACAAGGTCTCCCATGGAGAGCACATCCATTATCACTGCCAAGGGTGGCACCCTTCAGGAACCCTCACGAAAACAGCACCTTAAATGGTGAAAAGTGCTTTTTAAGGTAGGCTTTCGAGGTGCCAATACAAATGGGTACCTCCGCTCTTCCAGGGCGAGGTAGGACCTCTCCTCTTGGTAGGATCAAATGGCTCTCCAAAGTGGAACAGTCAGACAGCGCCCTTGTCCCGGGGCAGGCAATGACGCAAACGGCATTTTGGAATTCTGTAAAGAGCTCTGTCATTGGGCTAGGAGAGCCGGGTAGGGGAGCCTTAACTACCCACACACGTGCCCACACACGCGTGCCCACACACGCGTGCCCACACACACACACGTGCCCACACACACACACGTGCCCACACACATGCCCATACACATGTGCCCCCCCACACGTACCCATACACGCGTGCCCACACACACACGTGCCCACACACGCGTGCCCATACACGTGTGCCCCCACACACACGTGCCCACACACGCGTGCCCACACACACGTGCCCATACACGTGTGCCCCCCCACACACGTGCCCATACACGCATGCACACACACGTGTGCACACACACGCGTGCACACACACACGCCCACACACACGTGCACACACACGCCCACACACACACGTGCACACACACACGTGCACACACACACGCATGCACACACACACGCCCACACACACATGCACACACACACATGCACACACACGCGCGCACACACACGCCCACACACACGCGTGCACACCCACACGTGCCAACACACGTCCAACAGGCTGGCTGCGCATGCCCACTCCGTTGTTTACACGCTGCCACCCTGAGTTCCGAAATCTCCGTCAACCTCGCCTTCCTCGGCCGTGAACTGGGGTAATGTCGTCTCCTTTGCTGTTCAATGGCAGCAGGCCCCGAGGTGACTCATCTTAGGAGCAAAGGACACGTCGGTAACCAACACGAAGCATACTTTAGTGCGATCCTTCAAAACATGGAATTAGCAAGCAATGGCGGGGCGGGGGGTGGGGGCCTCTGGTCCCATAGACGCGGTTTTATCGGGGTTAGGGTGGTCGGGTGGCACCTCCAGTTCTACGTACGGCACTGGAGTAGGCGAGTCGCGGAGCTTGCGGGGAGGGCTGTTCGTTGAACCCTTGAATCCTCGGATCCAGGATTTAAAACGTTCTCTGGTGGCTCTCAGCTCCATCCCCCCAGCACGGCGGAAACGGGGCTCCCTCCACAAGCCATTTGTCAGAGTGGCAGCTGAAAATGCAGTAGCAGGAAGTCTTCTGTTCGTCTTGCGTGTGACTAAATCGTCGCTTTGTATTGATCGTGCATTACGCGTTGCTGCGCCCCGCAATTCCCCCTGCCGGACGATCTGAACCCCACTTCTGTGATGGCCTCCGGAGGGTGTTGGCCGCTCCCCGACGTGCACGGTAATGGGACTCTGTGATCCGTCTTGGGAGAACGCTTAAAAGCTTTCTCTCATTTTCTCCATTTAACGCGTGTATTATCGGAGCTTTTACATTAAAGGGCCGTTCTTAATACCCCACGACACGCCACTGAATCTGGAGAAGGAGCTGCCGTGCGCGCAGGGCACGCGCCGTGGGCCCGAGGCGGCTGTCGTGGATGCTGCTTGTCCCAGAAAAAGGAGTCAGCAGCTCGCAAAGCCACGTTGTGGCACGAAGGTCCCAAACCGCCCAGACTTCACGTCCGCCGACCGACCGACAGCCCCGGGCCCCATGCGGGTAAACACGGCAGTTGTGACACGAAAGGAGAAGAGAGGCGACAGCTGAGGCTTTCAGTCCACGCGGCGGCCTAGTAATTGCAGCAGGAAACCCACCCGGGAAATGCCCCGCCCAGGACTCCCCCGGCCCCCCTGTGGGAGGAAGCGGACGTTCAGCACCTCTGGAAGGAGGGAAGGTGCCAGATCATCGCCCTCCCCTCCCCGGAGAGCTCAGGGGAACCTCAAATTCCTTTACGATCTGAAGGGACCTAATTGCCTGTTGCCTGAGGCCCTGGGGCTGGGAATAGGTCGAGTGTAAGAGTCAGACACCCGCACGCCTGCGGGCCGGCCGCCTTCTTGCACACGCAGAACCGAGAATGTTCTATCTCGCTCATGGATGGGGGCCAGGACACGGGCTGCGTCCGGAGGCCAGTGATGGAGGAGGAGGAGGGTGATGAGGGACATGGAGCACAAGGAATCACCCATCCTTTTGACATGGGTGCCAGCCCTGAGGGGAATGGATGAACTTGACTGACCTACCCAAGACCTGCGGTGTGGTGACCCCAAGAATGAGGCGTGGAGGCTCCCCAAGCATTGGAGCCAAATAGATCCAGGTTTAACGTCTGTCTCTGCCACATACTGTGTGGCTTTGGGCAAGTCACTTAACCTTTCTGAACCTGTTTCCTCATCTGCGTAACAGGGATAACAGTACCTACCTTGTACCTAAGGCACCTCACACAGTGCCTCGCACATAGTAGGTGCTCAACCAAGTGGCGGTTCCCTAGCCTTCCGTGTGGCCAGTGTATTCTAGATGTCCTTGTGCGGTCAATTGTAACCCGATGGATGGCAACAGCCAAAATTTCAAACAGCTAATTGGGCTGAAAATCGACCTGTTTATTCCCCTCTAAAAGCCACAGGCGAACACTCCATTGTGAAATTAAAATTAAAAGTAACGGAATTTGTTTCACACTTAAAAAATTCATCTCTACAAACTCCATTTCGCCACTTTCAGTGCCCAGGGTGTCATTGGCGAGGACTTCGATAGAGCGGGTGCTTTGCCACCCCCTTTATCCAAAGGTATTGATTTTATTTTGTGCGTGCTTTCTGGCTCACGGAGCCGCTCTGCTGGCACCATGTTGGATGATAAATCCATTTGTTTGGGCAACTTCAGGAGGGAAATTTGCCCAGAAAACAGGCTGGAGCTGGCTTTGGAATAAGCCAAATTAGGTCTCCGGCAGTCTGGGGTCTCTTCCAAATGAGTTCCCAGCGGGCAGGGAGTGTTCAGTTCTGTACAGTGCGCAGCCTTTGCCGGGAGCCCCCCCAAACCGTGTCAAACAAAGGCGATCCCGCCATGGGCAGTGGCATCGATTGGGGGATATCGGATTGCATTCCTTTGTCTGCTGCCCAGCTCATTTTCATCGCCCACTCCAACCTTTGTAAAGGAACAAGCCTAAACGCTGACAAATTCCCCCCTCTCTAAGAAATCGCTCCTGCAATTTGTCTTTTTAGCCGAGCTTCTGTGGGACTCTGTAGCGTAAAAAAAAAATGTTGTCCTTGTCACCTGCCATTTTTCCAGCCAGCCTGACACCCCCGGGCTTCCCAACAGCTCTCTCCAGCAGGAGCTGTCTCCGAGCTCTTAGCACCACCAAATAATTGAGGTTGTCACATCTCTTGTTCATTGTTTTTTCCAGCCCTGGAAAAATGCAAATATTTCATTGTAGTCATTAATTTTCCCATCCTTTTCTTCAAGCATCTCGTCGGTGCGATCTGACGGAAAGGGCTGAAGGCGTGATTGCAAACACAGTGGCATCGGGCTCCTGCCCAGGGTGGAGAGAATCTCATCAGATCGCGTCTCAGGGAGGTCATCAATCACGCCCGCTGACAACCATTTTGCTTTCGTTTGTTACAGATGTGAACATGCTTAATTATTTGTAGTGTAATTAGTTCATGAAATGTCAGGAAATGTCAAACTGTGTTCACAGCACAGATTTTTTTTTTTTTTTTTTTTGCTGCAAAGAGTCGTGAGAGCAAGTGTCGGG